>CAJVPU010001827.1:0-11863 GCA_910591775.1 Dentiscutata heterogama | reverse complement strand
AATTTTTATTGTATATATAAGGTCTTGATCTGCTATACATATCATATGAAAATGATCTACGTATACTCTACCCTTAAAGTATAGCCAGGAGGTTTCTAGTCAATTTGGTAAGAAAAATGTGACCATTTTTGGCATAGTGTTGAGAAAACTATAGAGCTATATTGTATATATTACATATGTTTTTAATGAATTGTCGAATAGAGCTATTGACAAAGTTGTTTTTATATAATAGAGTAAAGTAGAGGCTGTAGGAGTTGGTAGAGTTGAATGATAACAAGGAGGAGCTGGAATAATTATTGGCAAGTAAGTCTGCGAGGTTATTAAAGGTATTGTTAGAGTGGGCCTGGGCTTTGTGAAGAAAGTGTTAGATATTAAAAGCTTTTATAAAATTTGACAGATAGGCTAGAAGTTAAATTTAAAGTTTTTAGTAGAGTGAGGAAATAGAGTTAGTATTTAGATATAACAGATTGTAAGTTAGTAAAGATTTGTAATCTAGAGTTGTGTAGAATAATTAAAGTAACAGATAGAATTGCTAATAGTTTAGTTTTGTAAGAAAAAGTCTAGTTTGTAATTTGGGCAGAGAAGCTTTGTATAATTTGGTTGTCTTGAACTTGGACCCAGCCAATACCCATAGAGTATTGGTCAGTACCAAGTTGTTTAACAGAGCTATCTGTATAGAAGGTGAATTGGTACTAGAGAAGATTGGCTAGTGTGATTTGAGTAAGCTATGAAGAGGCCTCATTATTATAGAAGATACTAGATATAGGTAAGTCAAAAAGGTTAATTGATAGTATAAGTGGTATTTCAGTAGCTTTTTAAATATTGGTAGACTATATAAGATCAATATAGTTGGCATTGAGATTAAGTTGTTTGTTAGCTTTTTCTTTTCTAGGAATTGAGTAAAAAGAATAGCAAATACTTCAAGTATACAATAGCTTGAAATTTGGTTAGAATTGAGATTACAACTATGGCAAAGTGTACAAGCAATAGAAAGTAGTAGGTAGAAGTTGGAAGTAGAGATATTGATATTGTATTGCCAGTAAGTTATAGTATTGATTTTGGAGAATGCTTTGCAAATTTAGCCTATTACAATATTATTATTGAGATAAAATAGAACCCAAAGCTTCTGGTTTTAGGAATAGGGTTAGTTTGATATGCAAAGGGATTAAGATCTTTAGGTTGAAAATGTGATAAAATAGTACAGAGTGAATTGTTATCAAGAATAGTATTTTCAATATAAATAAACCAGGTGGGTTTTCTATCTTTGGGAATATGTAAGATTCATAGAGATAGATAGTGCCAGTCTAAAAGAGTATTATTATTAGCTGAGCAAAGTTGTTCTAGATAAAGAATATGTTTGTAATGAAGTTGTTGTTTAGGGATCCAATTCACTAACTTTTCCCGATGATCATTTGTACCAAAAATTTCTAAAACAAAACTTAAATTTTCTCAAAATTGCTTCTCTTAACATATTTTTTTTACTAAATTTTATAGTTTTACACCAAATTTATATATAGTTACCAAGTTTTATAGCCTTAAACAAAATTTTATCTAAATTAAATACATTCTGAGTTTACTTAAAATTCGCCAAGGAAACTAGTCTTATCTTTTAAGACAAAGTCCTCTGGCTCACTCCCAGCTTCATTTTGACATAAAATTCATTACAAATGGCCCAAAACTGATTATTTTATAATTAAATTACTCTAAACTCTCTTTACTATAATCTTTTTTCTTTTTCTTCTCTTTTTTTTTTTTTTCCTCTTTTTTCCTACCCAAACCTGGCCCAAACACGTTTTAGAAACTCAAAAATTAGTGGTTTACTCAATTAATAATTCTATTTAAAAATTTCCTCTTTTAAATTTACACAAAGCAAACAATTACAAATTTGTATTTCTTTTAATTTATACAAATCTGTACAGTGTTACTGACTATTTTTTGCAACATTACACAAGCTATCTTGTGCCACAGCCACACCAGCTACACCAGCCATAACCACAGCCACACTAGCTACAAAAAAGTTATACAGTTAGTGCAACATTACACAAAACAAATTTTCTAATTTGCAAAGCTCTCTTTATTCTCTTTAATACTAAAACTAGCAAATCTACTTATAGTCTATCAAAATATCTACTTTGAAAACAGAAGAACCAGATGCTCATAATTTGAACTACTATTATGACAAATACCCAGACTGTTTTGGTATTGGCACTAAAGAAACTGACCCATCAACTCTACATATCTTACCAAAAGACATCAATCCTTTAAACTGTGAAGCTAACAAGCAATATCATTACTTCAAAATGCCAACTCAACTAGCTTTAACTACTTGTCTCTGCCATAAATTTAATACTAATTTTACATTCAAAAATTACAAAATTGCTCATTCTACAACTCTCTCCCCCCTCTTCTAAGCAAACAGCAATGGATATCTCCCCAGCTATAATTATTTCTAAAGCATGTTTTGAAAAAATTACTAATTATCTTTCTAAATCTTCTATCTTTGAAAAACAACAAGAATTACAATGCACCTTGCGAATTCAATTCTCCAACCTTCATACAGATCTAACTTCAATCGCAATTCTCACCTACTCTCAACATTACCATATATACAGCATATACAAAATCAAAAATATTCCTTGTGTTTTTGTTCAATAAGACAAACCAGACATGTACCAGACTACTTCCAAGTTGCAATCTTTAAAGATTTTCTAATGCATCGTGATTGCACTACTAACCTTCAATATATTAATCTTAGACCCACTCCTTTATTTAAAGCTCTTACTCAAAAACAATGCTTCTTTTACCACTTCTATTATTTTTATCAACATTTCAAAGAAAAAAAAATTGAACTTCTTCAAAAACTTGCCTAAAAAGGCAAATCAATTAAACAACAACAACAACAACAAAACAAACAATATCAAACCAGCAAGCCTGCTAGAGACAAGACCTCGATTGGTTTGCCAACTATCCAATTACTCAAGAAATGAAACAAAATACAAAACTAAACACAATATTTGCACAGAAACTTTTTAACTTTGCCAAAATTCACTTTCGCCAATTTACTCCAGGTCAACCAATCCCAACTACTATAGAAAAAGAACCAACTTCCAAACCTCCTTAAAAACAAAGTTTTAATTATTTACTCAAATCTATGGCTTCAGAAAAATTAGAGTTTCTTACAGAATTTCTTTAACAATCAACCAATCTCTCTCCTCTAAACTTAATATCCCCCAATATGCCTATATTTCAACCTTAAAAAACCTACTTACCAAATTTACTAAACTTCTTTTTACCAAACTTAATTATGTCCGCATTTTTAAATCACACTATAGAATCCTTTCTTACTCTATTGCTAACTGTAGTAAAGTAGCAATTAACTTTGCTCACTTATATCTCTTCCTTCACAACAAATATAGAACAATTTACTATCAAAAATTTATCGAAAAACTTGATATCTATCCACTTAGACTTTCTTTACAATATAACTTCGAATATGATAGTAAAAAACCTTTCTTTAGCATCTATAATAACAACCACTTTACAATCACAGTTACTTTTAATATTTCCAAATCCAAATTTGCAACACTTTTCATATTTCTTCACTTAAACTCTATACTAGCAACTTCGATTCTTGGTATGAAAACTTCTTTAAGCCTACAAAAAACAATTCACTAATATTAATAAAACCAAAGTCTGCAACTACCTCAAATACCAAATTGCAACAACACTTGCTGAAGAATGCAAAAAATATCTACCCCCAAATATAAAATTACTAATCCTTCTTCCCTCCAAGATTGATCTTTCCAGACTACCAAAGCAGCTCTCTTCTATATTCATACTTACAAAGATAAAAACTGCACTCTCTTGTCTAAAGCTACTAAACACAACTTATCTAACCTATCTACTTTCTTCTTTGATAAATCTTTTAAAATCTTTCTGGCATCTCCTAAAGAAGAAGGCCCAAAAATTACTCCAATTGACTTAAACATCTCTATCTTTCAACTTGATAAACATTATCCAACAACTTTCAAAAAAGCCTTCCTGATACAAACACTAAATATACTTGCTACTAAAGCAGACCAAAAGTTTGCAAAAAGTAACAAACTTGAAAAAAATACTAAAAAAACTGCATACTACTTCTATTTATACTTCAAAGCTTACCTTAAGGCAGCATCAATAAATAATAATATTTCAGCTCTTAAACTTGAAGAATCCCTAGAAAAAACTATTTTTCTATCCACTAATCCTCATACACTTGCACGTATAATTCTCTATTACGATATCCAAAGCTAACCCAAATTCTCAATTCCTCAAATCCAACAAGAATATGAACTTAAGCACTATATTGAAGCTGAAAAATTCATTATTAAACATTACAAAATTAACATTTCTTCTTTCTTAGATGACTCTTTTTTCCTCTTTACAAACTCTACAAACTCCTCAACTTATAGTTTACTTTTTCAACAACTCCTTTTATAGATAACATTAATACAGCTACTGCTTCCAAAATAATGATTTCCTCCACTAATAGTGGGCTATTTTTGGAAGAGAATGATGTAAGTAGGTGGGTAGAAAAGCCTATTTACGTAAAGAACCAGGTTTATAATGGCCAGACCCAATATACAGGACAGGCTATAGTATCTTGCATAGCTGTGAGAACTGAGCATATGGCGAGCAATACTATAGAAGGGCCCCAAAATATCTCAGTTTATATTTTATCAAACCCTACTGAGACCTCTACCAAAAATATTTTTTCTCTAAAATCTAATCAATCCACTATCCTCTCTATTTTTATAAATACCTCATTATATACAACAATACTTTTTAAAACTTCTTCTCCAGAAAACTCAAACAATGATAATATATCCTCAACTACAAACACTCTTTTAGATAAACTTAACAACCCCTCTCTCAAACCTACTTGATTTCTATGATCCTACAACATGTTACAAAGAATTTCTTTTCTATTATAATCTCCAACCTCTACCTTCTCCACAAATGCTTAACTTATTTATACAATATATCAAATTAAATTACCCAGATTACTTCTCTGAACAATATATTAAAATTTCTATCTTAACCAAAACAAATTCTGCTTAAGAAGTACATATATATTTACCACATGAAGCTTCTTCTCTACCTAACCATTCTCTAATTTCTTTTAAAAACCTCTCTAACTTTCAAAACACCCCTCTTAAATCTAACTATACCATATTTATACAATTTTCAAATCTTATCTCTACAACCGAATATACTTCTTTTTCTATTAAAATAGCTTCTTTAAACATTAATGGCCTTAATCAGCCTAATAAAAAACTCTCTATTCAAGAAACACTTTTCAAAAATTTCTTTAATATCTTAGGCCTTTCTGAAACACATTTCTTATCTCTAGAAGGTTAAATTCTTTAACAACCAAATACCAAACTACACCAGTTACTAGAGCTCCTACTCTTCACCACACCAAGCAGATATAGGTATTCTTATCCATTGCAAAATTGCAAAACATATTGCTCGCATACATAACTATAATAATTATATTTTCTCCTTGAGCTTCATTTTAAAAACATATCAATTCGTCTTTTACAAATCTGTATTTCAACTCAGGAAAAAAAAAAACTTCGAAAAGATATTCAAAACAAATAATTACTCTTACTCAAAATCTTAATTACAAAATAATAATCATGGGTAACTTTATTAGTACCCCAAACCCAAGACTTGATCGTCTCCCACTATAAAAATTCTCTATACCTAAATCACAACTAATCAAATTCCTTCAATGTCACCAATACAAAGATATCTTTCAGTTTTTTTTTCCTAAAACTCTAAATTTTACTTTCTAATGAGCAAACACTCAAAGCAGAATAGACCAATTCTGGACTAATCTATCAATTACAAATATCGAATATACTAATATCTTAACAGATATTATAAATGAATCAAACCACTCCTTAATAACTTTAGAAATTTCAATCATTATCAACAAACCTAAACTATGCAAACAGAAAAAAAAGAAATATTTTCTATAGAAAAACTATACAGAACAAATAATCCAAGATTATGCCAACCAAACGTCTTAAAACTTACAATGCATTCTTCCTAAAATTCAAACAATTACAAATCAAAATCAACTTAATCTTATCTGGAACCAAATACACAAGGCTTTAATTAAAGTAGCAAACAAACATATTCTTATAAAAAAATCAAAACAATTAAAGAAATCCAAGACTCCTCTCCTTCTAAACATCCACCAATCTTCTACCAATACAATCAAATTTAATTTCTTAAAAACCACTTCAATTCAACTAATTTTAACAATTTTCTTATTCAATATTAAAACCAATATCCAACCAACTTACTTCAAACAAACTCACCAACTCTTACTCAAATCAAAGAAGAATTCTAACTTGTTAAAACCATCAATACCAACAAAATCTTTATGAAAAGATTAAACAAAAGATTGAAAATCACAACAAATCCTTCATAGAAACTCTTAAACTTTTTTACAAAAAAGTACTAAAAAAATACTACAACATTAACATTGACTGCCTTTTTACCAACAATACTTTGCTCACAGAACATAATGAAATTCTAAACAAAATACATCATCACTTCTCTAACTATTTTTCTGAGAAACCTTTATACCCAATCCCTTTAGACTTTTATCAATTATACCAACCGTATCCAGAATTTGAACTATATTTTCAAGATCTATTCAAAACTATTTCTAACCAAGAATGGACCAAAACAATAACTAATCTCCCAAACCAAAAAGCAGCTAAACTCTCTGAAGTTTGCTATGAGCATATTAAATATACTAGCACACACTCTTAAAACATTTTTAGATCTTTTATTAACAAAAGTTTTTAATTTCAGAAAACTCTAACAAATTGGAAATCCTCAAATATATTTCTAATACCTAAGAAAACAAACTGAGATTTTACTTTAGACCAAGTTTGCCCAATTTCAATTATCAAACCCTTCAAAAAAGTTTTTACAAAAATCTTTACAAACTAGCTAGATAAAATAATTTCATTAAATAATCTTCTTTCTAACCTAAACTTTGCAGCAACTAAAAACTCTTCTACACATACTCCAATTCAAATTCTGCATAACACTATCGAACATTATTCTTCTTATAACAAAGAGACATGGATACTATTTTAAGATATGTCTAAAGCCTTTGATAAAATCAATATTCAGCACCTACAAGATGTCTGTTATAGAATCAGCATTTCTAACCCAGAAATCAATCTAATAACTAAGTTTAACTTACTTCATATTTCTCCTAAAAACTCTAAAACATCAAACCAGATATTTTTCTATAACAACTAAACAATTGCTCTCAGAAAGCCTGAAGACATAATTAGATATCTAGATATCTTTTATAATGGTAAAGAGTTAACTAAACCAACTTTAGACATATTATACAACAAAATAGAAAACTTTTTACTTCTTATTAAATATAAAAAATTATTGCCTTTCCAAATATCATCTTTTTTTAACCTTATACTTCAATCCTCTTTAGAATACTTTTACAAATTATATCTATTCAAAAAAATATACAAACCAAATTCTCTCGACTACTATCTATACAAACAAAAAAGATACTCTCTTTGGCCATAAACACTAATAATATATCACTTACTAACCCACTCACCTTTAATTTGCCCACTCTAACTAACATAATTCAAAAAATTAGCATATCTAATATTGAATATACTTTTAATACATTTCCACTTCTTCATAATATTGGCATTCTCTGAATTATATCTTGGTTACTTAAAATTTGGTATCCAAAACTTACTAAAGAAACACTTCTTATACTGTATATTATCAAAAAATGCAAAACTATATACTTCTATTTCACCTCTCACAAACAATATAACAATCTTCTTGCCTACTCAAAGCACAAACTACTCTACCTTTATTCCTAAACATTCTCATCTAATTTATAACATACTTTTCCCAACTCCCAATAATCTTATACTCAACAGTTTTAAAAACAACAAAATTTTATTTGTAAAACAAATTACAATAGCAAACAACAAATTCTTTTTTCTAAAACAATATATATCTTTGTACAAACAAAGCAACTAAAGGCTAACAACCTTCTTGGTTTACTTGACTTTTACAAATAATACAAACAAATTCTTTCCAGATTACATAGCCACATCTTCAGCTACTCTTAGTAAATAGCTTTATTAATACAACTGATTTAATATCTTTCTCAACTACAAGTTTTTCTTTTTTACTTTTACCTAACAATCAAGATATATTTTTTTTATATTACAACAAATATCAACAAACTCTTATTTATGAGATTGACCAACTAGCAGAATCACTTGAAGGTCAAACAAGCTTAATAGAATCTATTAACTTACTACAAAACTCCAAATAAATAAACCTTCCTTATAAGCAAATTAAATTCAATAAATCTGTACTACAAATTGACTATAAAGAAATCCTTGCTATTATCAATATTATTGAAGATGCTAACTGTAACTATAAAGAGCTTTGGCTACTATCACAAGATATGAGCAAGGCTTATAATTCAGTTAACTTCAACCTCTTTAGACAATCTCTCTGCCATCTTTTTTTACCCCAAACTATTATCAACACTCTTACTGATTTACTTATTAATTACTATAATGAAGTTATAACCAACTTTGGATAACCTCTTTATATCAAGTTCAAAATAGTATTGACCAAGGAGAGACTATTACCCCTTTGCTTTGGCATATATATTATGATCCACTTATTACACATGTACACTCTACCTTTACTAGCTACACAACTTCAATATCATGGCCAACCAATCTCAAAAACTACTCATTTAACAAACTCAAAACCAACTGTTTTGTCTTGGCCTATATGGATAACACTTTGTGGATTGTATCAAGTCAAACAGAGCTAACAAATATTCTCACTATCACTGAATCTTTCTACAGCATGGCAAATATTCAAGTTAACCCATCCAAATCTATTTTATTTTTTAACACCAAACTTAACTTATACAACCCTATTATATTCAACAATATGACACTTTTTCTCTGGCCTATATATTAGCTTTTTAAATTTCTAGGCTGCTGATTTACACTTAATAACAAACATACTAAACAATCTCAACTTATTCTAGCCAAATTATCTCAGCTTATCAAAATTGCTAACACCAAACAAATAACTGACACTCAAGCTCATTATATTATAAACATTGTTATTATTTCTACTCTTGAGTACAGAATATATAACATTGTTCTTAATCAATCTACATGCAACAAAATCTTTCAACAACATATTAATCTTATCAAACACAAAGCTAAGCTTTGCCACACTATATTCATGAGCATCTTATTATATTCTTACATATACAATATTAAAAATATCTGGGACTTTCAACTTCAACACACATTTCAAACTTTATTAAACAGCTCAATAACAAATCCCTCCTAGGTATTTCTACCCAAATCAGAATTCAACAACTTCAAAATAATTTCTGGTCTGCTACTAGTATTCTCTCTTATCTAAACTCTATCATCAATGGCCCCAACCATCTTATCACTAATTTTAAAATAATATAGCTTCTTTGATATCTAAACTGGACTATCAGTCCAAGTTCTGATACAAACATTCTTTTTACAATTTATGATAGTTTTATTACATTAGAATCTATACTATTATCACACCCCAAATATTCTACCTTCAAAAAACAACTTTGGCATCATCATATTCTCTTCTTAGATCAACTTACTTTTACTAACAATTTCCATCTTCTAGACTAGAAATATATATTCTTAAGACTTAACAAAATTTCTAAAAAGAAAATTCCTTATTGGTTTATATTTCTTGAAAATTCTATCTTTGATTCCCTATATTACTGCCTTATTTCTAAACAACTTAACCTTTCATCTACTAACTACTATAGCTACTATATAGGTTATTTTTACAAATACTCCAAGCCCTGGCTCTTAACTTTTTACTATAACCAAGCCATTATTGGCAAAGCTTATCACCAATCTACAAACTTTGGCTTTACACTAATTACACATTGGCAATGCAACCTTCCAACCATCTCTTCTTCAATATACTCTATTTCTAAAATTATCTCAAGTCCATACTCTAATTGCTCTCTTAATTCTCATATTATCAATAGCAAATGCACTTTCTTTATCTTAACTAGTCATGCTGCCAAGTTTTTAGGCAAACTAAATCCAAACAAATCTGTTAATTTTAATTTAAACTCTCTTGACCTCTTAGACTCAATCAAACTTAAAGATACTATCCAAACCTTAGCCCTTCCAAATCTCTAAATACTTGTCTCTCAAATTCTCCTAATTTTCACAAGTAATGTTGCTCTTAATACTCTTCAACACATTGCAAACTTCAACCTTCACTCCCCACATCTTACATTTTATACAGACAGATCGGTAATTAACTTAGACAATTCTCAATGCTCTATGGGTATTGGCTGGATACAAGTTAAGAACAATAGAATTCTCAATACATTTTAGACACAAATCTCACTCTGGCTCTGTTCTTTTAAGGCTGAATTACTTGCAATCTTATCAGCTATTTGTACCACTTCTAGAAACTACAATATTCAAATTTTTACAGACTCTCAATCTGTAATTACTAAATATAATAGCCTAATCTAGCAAACAACCAATACTAAGCTTCTAAATACTTCTTACTAGTCTATTTGAAATACACTTCTTAACTTTATTAAATCTTATAATTTAAAAACTACTTTTTATAAAATTAAAGCACATCATAATGATGAATTTAACAAGGCTGATGAACTTGCTCACAATCACTTCAATTCACCTTATCTCAAATTTAGCTCTATTAATATTTATAACCCTATATATATACTAAATTATAACGAACAACCTCTTGAACTTCCTATTTATTGCAGTATTCAAACTATCTGCTATGCAAATATCTTTGCCTTTTGGTCATCTTATAATTGCTTTCAATCATGGCTAAATATTTTCTAATATATTAACAGGAATTTAACATGGCTCTATATTAATAACAATCAAAAAGTTTCTAACTTTGCTCATATCTTCTAGTCCTCTCAAAATATTTAGAGTCAAGTTACTCACTAATAAACTCTCAGCACCACACACTCTACATAAACAAAACTCCTATTTCTCTAATATCTGCTATATATATCAATTAACAAGTACCCTACTTCATTGGACTATATGTCCTACTTCTAACCCTCTCTACAAACTTATTTAGAATTTACTACAATATATATTAAACCTCAACAACTTCAAATCTCTTTAACACAAATTAACTAACTATATAACCAAATTATCAACCTTAATAGTCTTTAAATACACTACTTTTTATACAAACCCTTTATATTTTCTACTCTCTCTAGATCTATTTCATTTGATATAATAAATACAATCCATGAATTTACTACTTCTGATCAAATAGCTAATGATCTTACAATAAAACTCCTTTTGCATATTAACAAGCAGTTATATACAAATCTTTAGATTCCATACTGTAGCTCAAGACTCCAACCTCAACTCTTCAAAACTCAACCAAGTTCTACAAGCAACCCAAATCCTATTACAAATAATTTATCAACTTCCTCATTAACATCTTCATCTAAAGTAACAATTTGGTATTCTAACTGGATCAACAATCATACACACCTATTCCAAATACTTAACTTACCCCAAATCTAGGTAAGTCTTGGCCATTCTGGTAGGTTTAGACTACAGATAAGTCTTCAAGTATACCTAGCTTAGGCTCTTGGTTATATGTCTGAGTTCTTATTCTTAGTAATAGACTTAAATTGTAAAACCTTTTCCAATTTTGTAAAAAGTAGTGTATTGAAAGACTATTA
>CAJVPU010001826.1:0-11868 GCA_910591775.1 Dentiscutata heterogama | reverse complement strand
TTTGGCATGGGCATAGGCACGGGTACAAAAACTTGGCATGGGCATGGGAATGGGCACAAAAATTTGATATTTATTAATTAATTGTGCCTGGCACCTTTTTGCCTAGCATATTGTGCCGTGCCTATAAAGTACTTGGCATTTGTGCCCATTCACATAAAAATGCCTGGCATTTGTACCCATACCCATAATAATGCCTGGCACTTTTGTGCCTTATGAGTCTGGCCTGGTGCCAATATGCCTGGCATGTCCCACTTGCAGACCCCTAATTCATATAGACTTTTGCACTAGTAACATTTTGCAAAATCAACTAATTAATAAAAAAAAAAATAAATAATGTATCACGGATCTAGAAAGAAAAATAAGAATGTTTTAGATGACAAAATTTATAAAGTCTTACTTAGGCAAGCAGCTATTTACACAGGCGGCTGATGTTTATGGGTTTGAGATCATCATGGCTGAGATGTTAACAGAACAACCATCTTTTAGTGGTCATAATAAAATTCGATACAAAACTTGCAATAAAGATTTGTAAAGGACTGTCCAGAATTTGTACCTGGAACTCCCGAATATTACTTTGAACTGGCCATGCAATTAATGGACCCTGATTCTCAAAAACGGCCTGATGCTCAAAGTGTTTGAAATAAAATAAATATGTATGTTTGAGAAATAAAAAGTTCAAACTTTTAAATATAACACGTTTGGCGTTTTAGATTATTTTTAATCAAATATATTATATACTTATAATATATATTTATTAATAATAAAATATATTTGTATCATAAAAATTTCTATTGTTAAAAAAATAAATATTTAAGCATATTTTAAATATTTGTATTTTTCATACTAAGTTAAAGGGTGGATGGATACTATCTAAAATATAGTAATTACGTTTCAAGAACATTAATCGTTTGAAAAATTCAGGGCTCATACGTGTTCTTTTAGGACTCAACAGGTTACCACAGTCAGAGAATAACCTTTCAGACGGTGTGGACGTGGCAGAAACCGAAAGGTACATACGTGCTAATTTGCTGATAACAGGAAACCTTTCCCTATTGAGGTTCCACCACGCGAAAGGGTCAGAATCAAATGGTATTTGTGGAACTGCAAGGTACTCATCCAGCTCATTCTGCAAATTAAGAGGTGATGAATTGTTAAATATATTTAAAAGTGTTGGCTTATAAAAATGAGAAATAGTAGTGTTATTAAAATAGAAAGCGGATGATGGAGTGTTAGTTGTAGTTGTTGAAGTTGTTAAACTATTACGTGCTTCATGATATTTGATTCTTAACAAATCCTGAACCTGTTTAATCTTTTCAGGCTCAAAATCAAAATTTTTAACACGTGGGTCGAGAATGGAAGGTATATACGATTCAATATTATCCTTTTTCCAATAATAGTGCATCGCACGGTATAAAGTTTCTTTGACCTTTTCTAAAACCCCAAGTGTTTGCATGGGCTTATCTAAATCTATTTTTTTATGTGAATCATTCTCGTTCTCACAAATTTCGAGCTCTGCAAAAATATCATTAATTCTATCGACATTTATTTCCTCAGTTGATATCGATACGGGTTTGAGCATGTTAATGATATGCACCATTATAGGATTCATTGTACTATAAGTAACGTATCTACTACCACCAAGGTATCTAGTCGCTTCTTCGAAAGGACCTAATATTGGAATTAAATCACGAAGCAAGTTCCATTCATTATTTGTTATCATTATTTTAGTCAGATATTGAAAATCCTTTTTAGAATCAGGATTAGTATCTTCAGCTAATTCAGCTTCTAATGCACGAATATACTCCTCAAATTCAAGGATACGACACCACGCCAGATAGCTGGAATTCCAGCGGGTTGGCACGTCTGCAATTACATGTCTCAAATATGTTGAAGTCTTCCTAGCATTCTAAAATGATACCAGTTAGTAATTTATATCAGACATATAAAAATCAAAATAAACATACAATAGATTGTTCCTAAAATAAAATATTTAGCAATCCATATAAATAAACAATAGAAATAAACGTGAAAAAAAAAAAAAACTTATAAACCTCATTCGATCTTGCATATCTATTTTTTTGTATGTCTTCCAAACGCTCAGATTGTTTTGGTCTTAAAAAGAAATCTATCAAACGTTTAACACGGCCAACCAGAATCTTAACCGGCTCCAGTCCTTTCCCGACTACCAACTGCAGGGTGTGTGCTGCGCATGGTTGCCAGGTTATGTTTTCAGCAACATACATCATTTCTTTAATAGCTTTTTGCATATTCTTTCAGTAATCAGTGGTTATTGTGAAAACTTTGTCACGTAATTCTAATTCATCCAACAACGAAAGAATAGAATCACTAATGTTCTCAGCAGTGTGTGGATGACGGATGTGTTCAATCGAAAGTGTGATCTCATGAAATTGAAATTCATGATTAAGATAAGAACATGTAATGCCTAAAAAACCCTGTCTATTTTTCCCGGTCCAAAGATCGCAAGTTAAAGATACGAAAATCGAGTCATTTTTTATTTTTTCCCTGATTAATTTTAAAGAATGGTTATAAGCAATATGTACAAGTTTCTTTACGGATTTGATACATGGAATTTTAAATTTGGATCTAATTCATTTATAAATTTTTTAAAAGCTGGGTTTACAAGAACAGTAAATGGTTGTGAATCAGTTATAATCCAGTCTGCAAGATGTTGACACAATTGAAGTTGACGCGATTCACTAGCTGATTCTATTTTTTTATTTTTAGCCTGATCTTCGATGATCCCATGAGCGCTTAAAAGATGAACAGAGCAGTTGCTTGTTGACGTGTTAACTTTGTACTTTGTACCGCACTTTTCTCCTTTTACCTTCTCAACCTTACAAATCGCATGTCTTACATTATTAATAAACACATGATCAAAGTACTGCCAGATCCAACTTCTGAGATTCACATCTTCTCGAGTATCATTAACTTTTCTCTTTTTATTAAAAGAATTATCAGATATTTTGGTCGATGCTTCGATATCATTATCACGAACAGACATTTTTTAATACAAGTAAAAATGAAACATTGACGTTATTTAAATTTTATTTTACTGTATTCATTGTTTCCAAAACGAGAATAATAAGAAAGAGATCAATAAGTATATTACACCTAGTGATGGGCATCATTCTGCATGGTGCTTAGTCATCACATATTATAACTTATGTAAAATGTTGACATCCGATCAGGGCTTCAGACACTACATCAATATGCCGGCCATTTACTGCGCCAAAGATAATTGTTTGAAGTGTCATTTTTGATTAATCAAAATTAAATAGTATTATAATATAGATCAAGAATGATAATTATTGAATGGCCGGCAAATTACTATAGTGCCTGAAGCCCTGCATCCGATGTGATTTTCATAATATTAATAATGTAACAATTGCACCTAATTAATTACACATCCTAATTTAGAGGGATGTACACAGTTTGTGTAATTTACGCAGTAATTTGTAATCCGTATAATTTTCACTATACAACTATATTTAACTGTAGTTGTTTAGTTTTTTGTAATTAACCAGGGATGTTAAATTGGTCTATCAATCTAAAATCGGCTAGGAATAAATTAGGCATTTTGAATCATATAGCGTGAGTAGTTGATCTGCGATTGTCAATACTTATCATTAAGTAAAAAAAAATGTAGTATATATTTGCAAAATAAGCCTGATCGGATTTTAAATTATATCATTCAAGTTGTATTGTGAACCATAATAAGTACTGATACATAAGAATACGTAAGGGTAAAAAAAAATATTTATTACTTACTTATTACCTTGCCATCTCTAATCTAATAGTTTTACACAATTACACAAAATATGGATTTTGAACAGGTATTCGGATTAACCTTTGAAAGCTTTACAATTAATTACGTATTACACAACATTGTCGCGTGCCAAAAAGTAAAATATGTTCGTACTCATGTAATGAAAGCTCGAACAACTAAAAACTACCTTTTGTAGGCTACGGTATTTACATAACAGGTTAGTTAACCTAAAAATAGATATGCGTTAAAGCTGATATGGCATGAGCGCATTCATAACATTTTAAGTAAAGTTATTTATAGTGTCTACTTAAAATTGTTATAAATTTAAACTGCTTTATTTAACTTTATTTAAATTTAGACTACTTTATTTAAATTTAGACTATTTTATTTAAATTTAGGCTACTTTATTTAAATTTAGACCACTTTACTATTAACATACGTACAGTACGTACGTTACGTATAATTTTTAAAAATACAGTCAAACCTCTCTATAATCACACACTTGGGATACAAAATAGTGTGATTGTAAAGAATTGTGACAATTATAGAGGTCAAATTCATTATAAATAATAATAGACTGTTTTTAAAAAAATAAGTTTATAAAGAAAATGTGCTTATATAGGAGGTGACTATAAAGAGGTTTGACTGTATATGCATTGTAGAAGCGTTTAATGTAATGTCAATTAATTAAATGTTAAATTTCAAGTAGAATATTAGTAAAAAATATTAAGATAGAAATTGTATAATCAAACTATCGAGCACCATGTGATCAGTCACGAAAATTTCGACAGGGCATATTTGTGCTGCGCCCCCGAATTAGTGAACATGGCGTTGTATGGCTAGGTTCGTATTAACTTAGCAGATCTATTTCGATTTATTAAAAATTTTTTATTGAAATTTAATCTTCAAATATGCAATTTCTATTTACAATGATTTGTGAATATGCTGTTTGTTTTACATTGTTTAAAAGAAAAAACCTATCTGTTTAATTTATATCAATCATTTCAAAGAATTCCACCGACAGTGCCATTGTTTGGAGCAGGAGTCAAACCTAAAATTTTAGCTATTATATTATAAACTTCGGTATTAATAAAACCTTTTACTACATTTGTCTTTTTTTTCACTGCTATTTCTTTGAATACAGGACCTGAGGCTAGGAATATTCCTCTCATTTCAGGTTCAAGGTTATCATAACCGTGAGCACCTTTTGGTGTTGAATTACCAAAATCGCGATGTGTCGAAAGAATCCAACCTAGAGGAGGAATGCAATAAATGGGTGCTATACGGCGCGAAGCACGAAAATGAAAACGGTCAGGAATTTCCTCACGAAGATAACATTGCCAAGGCTGATTTTGACCCGCTTCTTTCAATGATAAATATATTTCATTGATATCAGAATCATTATAAGGACGAATTCCAGCTAATGGATGACCTTCTAATGGATGAACTTTTGAAACGTTGAAAACATTGTCTAAAAAAATTTGATTACTCGAAATAGTTTGAACCATTCCATGATCACTAACCTAAATTAAAATGAAAGTTAATAAATAATCTAATACAATAAAGATAAACAAGTTGAATTTTAAGATACTAACTATTATAAAATTGACAATATCAGATAAATTTCTTTGAACTAAACCTTGCCATAGACCAAATGCAAAATTGTCAACATATTTAAGAGAATCATTTACACCCACAGAATCAGGACCAAATTTGTGACCAGCACTATCAACTTGACTTGCATAAGTAGCAAGGAATGTTGGTCTTTTATCTAACGGAAGATCTAACCAATCCATTATTTGCCTGACCTTTTTTTCAATAGTAACATTAGGAGTATATGAATAATGATAAGTTGGAGTATATCCTTGAATAACAGATGAAGTTCCAACCCATTGTGATACACCGGATTTTTGGCCTTGTTTAACAGCAGTTACCCAAATCTATAAAAATTAATTAGTAATATTAAAAGTAAAAATAATAACAATCAATAAGAGACTAACCGGTTCACCGCCCCACCATTTTGAATCCCAGCTTTTATTAGGATTAGTATAATAAAAATCATCATTAAGATCAGGATCATAAAATTCATTTCCAACAATTCCGTGAGACTCAGGATAAAGACCAGTGACAATTGTATAATGATTAGGAAATGTCACAGACTGTTATAAGAAAGATGAAATAAAATTAGAAATTGAAGAATTTTTAATTAGAAACAAAATAAAAAGTTTGCATACCGGAAATGATGGCATCAAGTATTCAGCTTTAATACCATTTTGAACTGTAATAAAAATTCGAAATAAATAAATAAATTTGATAAAATTAAAACCATCAATAGATTTAGACTTACTAAGTTCATCCAACGTAGGAGTAAGATTCCTATCCAAGTAATCAGCTCTAAATCCATCGAATGATACCAGAAGTACAGTTGGATAAAAATCATGGGTTCCATTAAAAAAACTCGGAGTTATCAGTTTATGACTTCTAGGGAAGTATATTACTACAAGAATCGTGCCCATAAGTATTATGATCAGAATAACTATCATAAAAACCCGAACAAATAATATATAACGAGCCTATTATAGTTTTAAATAAAAAAAAACCAATGTTTTAATAATAAATTTAAGAAACATTTTCTTAGAGATTGTACCCATCAAGAAAATCTCTACCCGGGTACAATCTCTACATTTTATTTTACAGGCTAGATCGAACCTCAACTTGATTTTCATCTTTCGGCTCTTCAGAGACCTTCCCAGTTAGTAGCCCTTCCTTTTCTTCAACGTATAAAGTATTCGATTGATACTCTTCGGAGTGAGCTTCCGGGTCGTTGTTCATTTTATATTATTATAATTTTTATGAAAGGAATATACCAAGAGATTATAATTTCTTTTATGACCCGAAAGAGGCGCTCTTTATGACGAAATGGGCCTGTGTATCACAATTACCGGTAAATTAAAATTTTAGCCACAATTGTGACAAAAATGCGTGATATGACAAATCGATGTCGTTATCTGTTATAGTTATCGTTACGTATTTACTATTTATAAATTATTCCGGGCAAAGGAACGAACACGTTGCGAGTTTCAAAATTACGATAAATAACTGAGCGGAAAAATCGGAATATTCATGCTTCACAAAACTGTAAAACTAGGTCATAATTTAGGTACATAAGGAAAAAATGGGAAAAATTGCAATGGTGCGGAATTATTAGGTTTCAAAAGATATTCCGAACATATATATATATATCTGCTTTTTTATCCTTCTCTCAGTCAGTCAGTGCCTTTCTTTTCCACGGTGAATTGGCTAAGAGGAGGTTATTGTCACGAACGATCACGGTTACATGATTAACACGTATTAATTTATTAAAAACTTTATCATTCAACGATAGTTCACAAGTTTTAAATCTCTAAAAACTTGATATGCCTAAACAACTCCGCAGGATCCATCATGGTGGCCGTGTCTTACAGCATAGACATGTAAGATCTACGCAACCTCCGCCAAGGCCCTTCACACCGATTATGCTCCCTCCGATGGAGCATACCGAATTTTCTGATCATTTATTTAATGGTCGCGCAAGCTTTCTATAGCTTTCTTTTCTTTGCAAATAATCGAATAGACTTGACAAAAAACACAAACATCGTAAATGGCAAAACTGGAACTTTACGGATTCAAGCGGCGGAAGCTTAATCTGTATTATTTTAACGGAGCAGGACTCTATTTAAATGGCAAACATCTGAATAACAACAAAAACATCTGAATAATGACGTCTGAATTATGACAAACATCTAAATAATAAAAATCTCCGAATAAATATATTTTACGCAATTAAGGAAATAATAATTTATAAAAGTTTATGAATAAAAATTAGAATTATGTTATTATTATAGGTTAAATATAGAGTAATTTAATAATAAAAATAAAATATATAATATACAGTATAATAAAAATATGATAGAACTAAATTATGGTTATCGTTATGGCTTCCCTTAAATCATACAAATGAGTTTTTTTTCACTCCATCGCCGCAGCATAGGTACAATCATACGAACAAGGTTGAGTAATCCAGCATATAATTCACATGATCCTTCTATATTCTGTGGCGATGACTTGGCCCATTCTTTGAGGTGGCAGAAAATTCGCGATCAGGTGATCGCCGATGCTTCCGAACCCCTTCGATGGAGCCCGAAAACTTACCGAATATCAGATATGATATTCGGTATTTGAAAATTTTTTCGGGCTGCATTAAGAGTTCGGAAATTTTTTCTGCCACCACTAGGGTTTTTATTATACCGGTTTAGGAAATCAAATAAAACGATTTAATTGGCTAAATTGTTTTTAATTGTGGTATTATACCTATACCTTCTGTATATAATACTGGTATTATACCAATTGTATAACGATAATAAATTGTATAATACTGTATATAACACGGTATAAAAAATCTTAAAAACCCTAGCCGCCACTTACACTTTCGGAATCGTTATTTATTTTACTATTACTGTTACGTATTTTTATTAAAGGAAACTCATACTAAGATGAGATTATGAAACATTTAATGAAACTACGTTCTTTGTTAAGAAAAAGGGGCGTGTCGTACCAAAATTAAAAATTAGCCACATGGGCGGATTTTGGAAATTCAACTATGTCACCTGAATTTGAATGTGATTTTCGTGATATTAAAAATAGATTGACCAATAAAATTATATAATCAGAGTCAGATCAATTTAACGTTTACAAGACAACACATTTCATAAGACAAATTCGAAATTATCACAAATTTTAATAATCTGATTGGTACAAATTTTATTCGAAAATATCTCCAAATTTCCAAAATCCGCCCAAATAGATCGAGCACGATAAAAATAACCGCGGAAAAATCGGATTAATTTTTACAAAATAGTAAAACTAGAAAACTCATTTAGTACAAAGAATTCTACGGGAAAAATAACAAGAGCGACCGGAATTCTATAGGGAAAATAGCAAGCACGACGGAATTATAAGATATTCCGAAAATTTATAAAATGGGCCATTTTTACAGTATTCGCAAGTCGAAACTTGAAATTAAAATAATCATTTCGATACCTACCTTTTTATGTTTTTTTTTATGTTTTTTTTTTTTTTTTTTTGTAAGATTTTATGAGGATTAGGAAGATATATAAAGTATAACGTAGATTTTTATCCTGCTTACCAATTTTTTAAACCTGAATTTTTTTTCTAAGTTTGAAAATTCCTAAGGTTGAAATTAAAAATAACGATCTTGTAAAATATTTCTACTGTGAAAAATCTTCAATATTTCATAAATGTCTATTTCTACGAGGCGAAGGTTCAATAATCATAATAGCAGTATCCTTCTGCCTCTTCCACGAACTGTTGGAGGATCACGACGCAGACGTGGCAGGCTCACTCCACGCAATAGTCATAATGGCAGTATCCTTCTGTCACCTCCACGAACTGTCAGAAGACCACGACGTAGACGTGGCAGGCCCACGCCACGAATGGCAACTACACCACCTACACCACCTATACCTCCCACACTCCCTCCTATGGAATATACAGCATATTCTTATTTTTTGTTGCATGGTGGGCATTTTAATGAATTTGAAGATTGAACGAACTATGAAGTTATTATAAAAACGGAAATAACAACACAAACAAACCCTTTTAAACGGATAAGACTAAATCACAAACACAATTTTTTAAACGGATAAAACTAAATCATGAACACGAACAATCTAAATTTTTAATGGATAAAACTAAATCGCAAACATAAACAGAATTTTTTTAAACGATAAGACCAAATTACAAACACAAAAGTTTTAAATCACAAACATAGGCAAAATCTTTAAACGGATAAACTAAATCACGAACACAAACACAATTTTTAAATAAACTAGGCGGCGGAAGCCTAGTTTAATTTTTATAATATTATCCGCGCGGTGCGGATACTCTCGTTCAAATGAGAAACATTTGAATAAATCTATTTCGTAATATTATTATTCGATTTTCATCAAAAGCATTGGGTAATTAAGGAGCTAATTATTATAAAAAGAGTAAGCACAACTATAAAACCATTTAGAATCATTAATTATAGATTGCATTATTATCATAGATATAGATATCATAGATTAACTAGCATTTGTCTTAATATTTCAAACATACATAATAAGCCATCGTAAATAAATAATGTATATATATAATATAAATTGAGTGCATTCTTAATAAATAGAAATACATAAATCAAGAATTAAATTTTAATAAACTGGGGAAATTTTAATTACATTGGTTGAAAATTTTTAATACCTTGATCATTATCGCTGTTTTCGAAATGTTTGAAAATAGCAATATTTTCAAAAAAAAAAAATTTATTTTGCAAATACCCGAATACGTACTCGAATACCTGATTAGTTTAGAACGTTGATCCGAAGATCAATTTCCATAGTACAGTAGTATATAATTGTTTAATATAAATAAGCATATTATATATTATATAATTATTAAATATACTGTATAAAAATAATTCTCAATATAAGCGCATTCTAAGCAAATTCTCTATATAAGAACTTATTGTATGGACTTATTCATTTACCACGTCAAAGTATTATATAATCAGTAAATCAAAAAACTTCGTCCATATACTAATGAAATACTGTCGCGGATCACGGATTAAAATGAAATGAAGGTTCTATTTAACCCTCTAAAACCCATTTATACTTGTTTATTATAACCCTAACCTCTAACTGCACCTCAAAAATTTTTATTTTTTTGGTGGCTTGTCTATTTTTTACATTGTACAATATTTCATTTCATTTTAATCCGTCACAAGGTTACATGAAATTAGAATTTGCATAGAATTACGTAATTTTACAACCCTAGCTCCAATTATTTATTATCTGGCAGGTATGACGTATATTACTTTCGTAAATTTAAATTAATAGAAATTTGCGGAAATAATGTGAAATTTTTTCCGTCAGTGTTTACATTGTACCTGCCGGATAATTCCAATTATTCCAATTATTCCAATTATTCCAATTATTCCAATTATTCCAATTATTCCAATTATTCCAATTATTCCAATTATTTCAATTATTTAATTATTCCAATTATTCCTAGATTATTTCAATTATTTATTCCAATTATTCCTAGATTATTCCAATTATTCCGATATTTGTCATTCTTTACTCAGCAAACCAATTTTACCATTACTGTTAAACTGTTAAAGTACCATTAATTGTTTAAAAATGTTATGCATTTTTTGCTTCACCATATTGTGCGTTATTCTTTATAAATAAAATAGGAAAATTTCCTCTGCATAACCGCCAAAAAAAATAAAAATAAAAAAAATACGGTACATAAGGGAGAATCAGGTATCATGGCGCATTTAAGTGTTGCTTATATAAAACTTTTTAGAAGTGGCGTATTTATTTACAAAATTTTTGAAATAGGTTACTCATCGAATTAACCATCTGCCAAAAAAAAAAAAAAATCGACATTAAAATAAAGATTGAAATATGAACTTTTAAAATCTATTCAAAAAATGCTGTTTTTTTACATTTTGGGGTATTATGGCGCACTATGTTCACTAGTGTTGGCCGATGACCTATGTCATAGCATTTTTTTCTATATGACCTTGATCATATAATCATATGACTTTTGGTCATAGTCATATCGGTCATATTAAATGCTATATATAATAAAAAATACTTTTACTTTTACTATGATTATTACTATATTAAAAAAGGTTATAAGTCCTATCAATCTTCAATATGACTGAATGACCTATGGCAGGTCATAAAGGTTATATAGGTATAGGTCATTTATCGTTATATCATAGGCCAACACTGATGTTCACTATGCACTACATCCTTCCTCCGAACTAGGGTTTAGGGCACAGGGGCATGCCCTTGTCATGTGATATTTAAAGTTATTTTGATTGGATAATAGGTTTAGATAAGGCCAAAAACATAGATACTGTATACACAGTGGCTCTCGATATAACATAGTACCTCAGGCACATAGTGCGAGATTTTTTAAAATCTGCTTTATCGTGAGTTTTATTAGTAAATCCATTATACCAAGCAGTATTT
>CAJVPU010001825.1:0-11869 GCA_910591775.1 Dentiscutata heterogama | reverse complement strand
AAAAAAAAGAGAATAGGTAAATTGATTTCCTTGAGCTTTTCACAACAGCGTACGTGATCGTACTGGTCCTGCGCCGCGTCACACGCTGCGCAGCTACCCTAATTTAGTAATGAAAATATCAACTGCCCGGTACGTAATTATCAGTGCCTTACAGCTATTTTTATAATTTTTGGAACACCTGATAAAATTTACCAAATGATTTTTCGACTGATCCGGTTAAGTTATTGATTTCGGCATGATTGGTACATAATAATATAATCCAACCAATTATATTTATTTACGATCATGTGACCGGCGGTCCATTATTGTAAATCTCAAAACCGATACAAAAGCCGTTCATCATGCATACCGGATTTGAGAGGGTGTACTGTACTTTAATTTTTTAAAATGATTCATATATATAGTATATAAATATTAATAGACTATAAAATAATCTAAATGTTGAATGATTTAAATTGATTTAAATATTAATGAAAATAAAGATATCAATGTTTAAATAAATTTTAAAATAATTTAAATAAATAAGATACAGATAACAATATTTTTTTGTTACAAACTTCAACTAAATCCTAATCAAGCTTCAAAAAAGTAAATAAATAAATAAAGTAATTTAAATCATATATTAAATATGTTTAATATTTTTTAGCATTATCTTAAAATTATTCATATTAATCATAATCCATTATTATTTAGTAATAATTTTACTTCCATAAACACGAACTATATTAAAATAAGAATTAAACTCCACTGATTCTTTTTCGGATATTTTAGTCAACCTATCGTATTCTTCATCAGAAATTTGCAATTGTTTTGTTAAAACAGGTTTAAGAGAAGCATACGCATAAGACATATTACTGAGAATCTATTAATTTAATATAAAATGGGTTTAATTTTTTAAAATGATTCATTTATATATGATATATATTTTCAGATGATTTATTTTGTACAATACATTACCGCTTTACTAAACTCGACACTGTTATAAACTGTTCCGTAATGGCATCGTTTAGCTTCTTTTTTAATATTTTCTAATTGACCTAATATGAAAAATATATACGTAATTATTAATAAAATATTTTGATACTGTAAATTATACGTAATATAACTCTACAAAGTGGAACCTTGATTTCGTGCATATTCTTCTATCTTTAGATACGAATCAAAATCACTGCCTTTTTCTTCTAATATTTCGATTTCTTCATGATAATTGAATAAAATATTATGTAAGTAAAAAAAAAAAAGAATAAAGTTATTATAATAGTAAGATACAGACCACAATCCCATAAACGTTTAGTAACTGGTCCTCTGTCAAATATATTAGAAGGTTCACATAACTTTTTTTTTAAAAAAACAGAATGATTAAAAAACAAAAATTATTTAAAATAATTAACAATTATTATTTATAACAAATTTCAAATAACATACCTCTAAAAATCCACCTGGTTTTAAAACTCTGACCAACTCATTTACCACGTGTGGCCATTTCTCTTTGTGAATACCCCATACTAAAAATCGCTGAAATACAAAATCAAAAGTATTATCATCAAATGGTAATCTTTCCTCAACATTTCCTTTAACGAATTCAAAATTTTGAGGTTTTATCGTAGTTGGTTGATATGGAGATATATCAAATCCAGTAATTTCAGCTGATTGATACCTAAGAAAACATTAATAATTCAAAGATTAAGGACAAAGATAAAAATTCATAATTATTCTTGGATATGCTTTAGACATGATGTACGTACGTAGTTGCCATATCAAAAGACCATGAAGCTGCACCACATCTAAAATAGATATACACAAGATTTTAGTGTAATATTTATAATAATTTATTATAGAAAGGACCTATTACAAAATTATCAATTAATAACGATAAAATTTAAACTAGATTTTTAAAAATTATAACACATGAATTACAATGAATATTTTTGTTTTATGAAAATAAATGTATAATTGTTGATTTTATTTTATAGAATATTATAGATTTATAATTAAAAAATTTCAGTAGTTTTCTTCTATCAAGAATAATTACTTAAAATAGAATAGAATAATTACCCGACATCGAGGACTTTAGCACCTTGTTTAGACAAAATATGATCGACAGGAGCAGAAATGTTGCTTTGCCAGAGATATCTTAATAAAAAATGTTGTAAATGTAATCTATCTGTTTCATGTTCATCATTTGGCATCTGATATATAGCATTTTCCTCGTTATGAAATCTTCTACCATCAACGTATCGAAATTCAGTTTGTGTATTTTGAGTACTTTGGGAATCCATAGATTTGATTCTTTCAGTACGTTTAGAGATATATTTAAAGGTACATTTAAAGGTACATTTAGAGGAAAAACACCCCATAGCGATATTATTATTTATATTACATCAAATTATAAAAGATTGTAAGAATATTGAAAAAAAAGTGTAAGAAAGTAGAAAATTTAATTTTTAAAAAGTAGCGCGCAAATACTCACAATTTAAGTAAATATTTATTGTATATAACTTTGTCAACTATTTTTATCAACTATCCTTTTTTTTTTTTGAAACTATTTGTATATTGCATATGAACGAATTCCTTTATACAAGACTACTGTGGGCTAAATAATTGAATTACAAATGCGTAAATTTCGGGTATTGTGTAATCAGTTTTTCTTTTGATGAAGTTATAATTATTAAAGGTTGTAAATTTTTTCAGATATTGCGACAAACGAAATTTGTTTAATAAGAAATTCGGGATTATTTACACAAGAAATTTCCGAAAATAATTTCGTGTGCTAGTTTATGCCAAAATCATTAAAATAATAAAACCAAAAGTAATGTAAGAACAGTGGATAATACAATCATAAACAAAGCCGTTAATAATGCAGGGTAAATTCGTTCTACAGTACTGTATAAGCTTATAGTTTGAATTGACAGTTCTGAGCAAATGCAATGAGTTAATCGATGTATTAAGTAGTAATTGTTTAATTAAAGGGTTGAAATAAATTTAAATTAATGTCTCAAACTACGGGTTTAACCGCAAACACAACTAATATTGTGCCTGCACGTAAACAAACACTTGCACCAATTCCATATCAAATATGATCTAAACAACGTGTCTTTCACTATAAAATAGTATAATGTTTGTATATGCTGATAAAAAGTTCATAATAATCATTTAAGTTTTTTCCTGATGGCAATACAAAAAGACTAAGCTAAAATAAAGAACGATAACCGTATAAGGATAAGTGTAACTAAATAAATAGGCGACAAGTCACGTATTTAATGATACAGTATATAAAATTATGAAATAATTATTAATATTAAAAAAAGTGTAATGTCGAATTTTGACACAATTGGCTATACGTCTGACCTCGATCGATTTCACTATCCTTATAAAAAATTACTATTTTTTACAATTATGGCTGAATCTAGATTGGATGAAATAAACTCCGAAATAATAACTTGGAATTTCTATTGTAAAAAAAAAGGAACCTTATGATCTGGAAACAATTTTTTAGTTATAGCTCCGAAATTTGTAAGTATTTATTTATTTATCTCTTGCACATATTTAATATAAATTCTTTATTGCTAAAACTCATGTCTTTATTTGTTCGGAAATGTTAAATTTATTTGAGTGATACAATCGGAAATTTATCTCTATCAATTATGTATGTTTAAATTTGCCTATATGTACGTAGCACTAGTTAAAGATAAAATTTATGACTTCCTTGTCTCTTTTTTGGTTTTGCATCACTTGCACAAATTTACTTTTTGTATTTATTATGATATTTATGACGTTCAATGTAAAATGAACACGCGAAATCCTCAAGTTCCACATTATTCATTAGTCGCTCACGGAAATACTTATCATTATTTATACAAGTGGTACAAACTCAAAAAAAAAAAAAAAAGAATTTGGCACAAAATAAATTTAGTATAGTACATGCATGAAATTAGAAATTAGGATTATAACGTTAGTGTTTAAGGCCAGAAAAAATAAATCATCGTTTACTATATGGTTGTTGCCGGAAATCTAAAATAGATTTCTTAGACGGTTAAAAGTCCGCGTTCTTTTTATAAAGGATTCGATTTTTAGACTTATTGGTTTTCGCTTGGCGGCACCCATATGTAAATTTCATTTTCATCATATTTAATTAATTAGTACACCAAGACAATCTCTTTGTGCACATGTCGAGCTGATCTGGAATAAACATAATTTACGTTCTCCGATTGGCTAATTCCTTTCTGGGTTTAGGTTAATCAAGATTTGTGGCAGGATTATTGCTGAAGATTTATAATTTTAACGGATCTGTTTTTGCTAATCTGATATATGGATATGTTGTACTTTTTCACAAGATAAATATTGTACTCGGATCGGGTAATTGCTCGGGTTATCCACGGATAACGAATATTCGGGTTGTGATCACGTATTCAAGTATTTTGTGACGAAAAAATTTTCTATCCTAAAATTTTGCCTATGAAACAGTTCTTCGTGTCCTAACAAAAAAAATTTTCCTCATAATTTTGGTTCAACTTAAAATCCTCATCTGACTCTAATATAACCCCAACTTAATTCTAACTTCAAATCTAGTTTAACGAAGACCAATGCCAACCAATCTAGGTCGATTGATTGATAAACCTGGCACAGATCAGACTAAAAATTCTACTTTCTATAATAGTAGACACAGTAGGTATTTACTAATGTGCAATATAATATATCACTGATTAGTTAAACGTGGTTATGTTCTTGATATATTAATGTATCATATCTAAATGTAGTTACTATCATAACGATAATAAATGTAGAGATAGTAAAAATAGGAATTTTTTTAGACACAACTGCGTCATTGTCGCGCATACTAGAAACTAACGTAATATGCTATTAAAGCAAGCTTTTTTTTTTATAAAATTTTTGGTCCGTATGTAGATTATAAGCTTATTAGGAAATTGAAATGTTTACTTTTTCTATATAAAGTGTGTAATTATTACTAGTCTTTAACCCGGTGCGATGCACCGGGCTTTAACGTTATTAAATGACAAACTTAATAATATATTTATTTTTTTTTATATTATTTTAACTATAATTAATATTTGATAGTTATTTATAATTAAATATTCTTTATAAACAACTTTAATAGCTTTTAATTATTTTTATCAGCAACGCGTAACTAAACACTCTTTAAAAACAACTTTATTAAAGACAATATAACTTGTATTGCTTCGCTTATGCTCAGCAATACCAACTAAGCTCACTTTGCTCACTTAGTAGTCGCTTGCTATAGCTAATGCCTCTGCGCCACTCCTGTTAACTAATGGTTATGAGTATTTTTATATTATAATTTAAAAATATAAAATCTTGTGTAATCATGGTGAAAATAGCAATATACCATGGTGGAAATAGTAGCTCCCTAAACTTAATCCTAAAATAAAAAAGAAATACCATTTGCACTTGTTTATATCAACCCATTTAAATTGGTTTAAATTCATGTTGATAGTGATATTAACAAGAGATTATATTAAAAGTTGATATATATGAGGGATTTTAATATATAAAAATTTGTAAAAGTCATCTTATGGTTTAGGTTGATATTAATGGGGTAGATATTAATGAGGGTAAACTGTAATTAAAAGTATGGTATAGATATAAATTTGGATTCCAAAAATAGGGAAGATTGAAGATCAAGAAACCCAGAGATATTTTCATGATAATCACATCATATTATTAAGTACATTAGAGTTAGGTGATATGTTAGTTTAGGCTAATTTATTTAGTGTTAATAAACAAATGATGTAATAGCATGATTTCATGTGATTATTAATCAATAACCTTCTTGTTTTTCAAGTGTCTCCAAAAATAATAGCACTACTGCTTGTTGATTGTAATTAGTTTTTATGAATGATGTTATAATTTTAGGTTTTTTGTTTAAATGAGAAATTTTATTTTAGTGAATGAAAAAAATAAATCATGAATTTCTTGATAACCAATATCCAAGGATTTAGTGTTAGTATCTAACAAAAATCATGTAATTTTAAGAGTAAAGGGTACTATTTTAAAATTATATATAAACTTAGTGGTAATTTTTTTTAATATATAAATTTATAAAAAATTGTATTATGTAAACTAATTTTAATTCTTAAGAAAAGTTTGTAGAGCAGGTTTTCTGATTTTAATAGCAGTAAAATCATTAAAATTGGTTAAAAACTTAACGAGATATAAATTTTTAAGGATTAGTTATAAAAATTATTAATAAAATTAATATATAGATTAGCCAATCAAATTTAGCAATCTGCATAACCCAGAAAATTTTGAGCCAACCTAGAAAACTTCGTGATATATATGAGTATATTTTTTAAAATGATATAATAGTTCAAAATTTTACTATAATAGATAAATTATTTTATTTATATTTTGTAAAATTTTGGCCAAAATTAATTACAACAATAAAAAATTTTATTAGTAGCACATTATCAATTTCTTATTGTACTACCAAAAACATATGACAAAATAATCTACATACCCTCTACCCTTAATAAAGTATATATTCAAATAGAAATGAATATTTTTACACTCCTATTTTTGTTGTTTCTTTGTAGAGTAGGATGTGAAAAGTCCAGTCTAGTCTTGCCTCAACTCCAAAAGTCAAGTCTTTGTTAAATGCTCAGTTCAAAGCAGACTTGGAACTTTGACTCGCATCTGCATGTGCATTTAGTATATTTGGATATTGTATTAAAAAAATGTGTATTCATATATATTTTCATGCATTCACATTTTTTAAATATACTAGATGCATGTGCAGATGCGAGTTGAAGTTCAAAGTTTGATTGGACCAAGCATTTACAGCTATTATTATAATTTCTGGAACACCTGCTTATTATCTGAAATCTTTTTAGTTGTTTGGTAAATTACCTAACTCTCCAGAAATTATATCACTGCATCTGGACTGAAGGTTCGAAGTAAAACCCTAGCCATGGCGAAAAAAAAGTGACTGGTCATGTGCCATAGATCATTTTTTAGCCAATCATGTTCAAGTGTTACATACGTGTATGTATATATAAAACATGAATTGTAGATTATTAAGAACTAAAGAAATAGCGATAACCTTTCTTTAAAAGATATAACGAGCTAAAAATTTTTGTATTAGTCCTGTATAAAAAATGACAGAAAAAATGTTAAAAGCTAAGTTTTAATATGTATAAGTTAATTCTCTAACCGATTATCAAGAACTAAAGAAATAGCGATAACTTCTCTTTAAAAGATATAACGAGCTAAAAATTTTTGTATTAGTTCGGTATAAAAAATGACAGTAAAAAATGTTAAAAGCTAAGTTTTTTAAATATCAAATACTATTTATTATTATCAATGTTGTTATTTATATATATATTCTTGATATTTAATTAAATTTTTTTGTTAATTAAAATAATAATTACGCCATTTACAATAAATATAATTAGCGTAGCCAAAATGAAAGTTTTCCATTAGATGACTCTGTAGTACTTTGCTGTTTGTGTGCATTTAATACTTGTACACACTCATCAATAGCTCTGACAATTGGCTTCATTAAGGTATCAAAATTTTCAATAAATTTATCATTATTCATTTCCCGTTCATATAATACTAATGCAGTATCAAATGTTTTTTTATAGTGAGAAAGCTTTTCTTGTCTTAATTCTATTATATTACATGTTTCTGATATATCGTATATGTGGTTGGATGTAGAGCTTTTTTCTTCAACTAACTTATTTTCATTTTCAACAGGATCATACTCTACATTTTTGCCATTTCTGGTCCAGGGATTATTTCTTGAAAAAATAGCTGGCATTTTTTCTAATCCAAAGGCAAATAAGGGATAATCATGGCGACGTTGTGTTTCCTTAAATATAGGCAAGAAATTTGTACCATTTTTTTGTGAAACAAGATGTTTGCAAATAAAATATCGACTGCGTCTATAAGACAAACAAGAGCACACCCAATCATTTACATCTATATGGTATCTTTCATTCATACCAGGTTCAATATGCATTGTAGCAGCTTTACTCCACTCTTTTTTAAATAATTCCCACCATGTTGGAAGTGCTCTGTTCGTATTGTGATGAATTAATTTGAGTTCAAAGTCGGGCACTAACTGTTCAGCAAGAATCTGTGTAAGTCGATCTAAGCGTGGTCTGTTATAATTATATTTATATTTATATTTTAATACACGCCAGTGACTTTCAGTAATCATAGTCGTTCTTGCCAATGGAATTGCTGCAGAAAATCCTGATCGCATAAAAAGCTTCCAGTCTTTTCCATTGTACCAGTTATTCCAAAGGTACCCCCACAATTCAGCAAGCTTACGACTATAACAAAACTGATAAACTTCTTTTGTACAAGTATAGTAGATCTCACTAGAAGTCCAAAAAGTATCTTTAGCTATAGGTATAAGTGGATGCATATTAGCATGCATTTTTATCATATCTATAAGCTGCTTAATACAGTCATCTGGACAAAGTTTTTTAGTAGCGCTACTTGATATCCATGTTGGATCAATGAACTCAAATTTTTTATGTGCTTCTAAAGCTTGCATTTTAGTATACTTACCTAGCTTTGACTTTTCGTTTAGCCGTCTTTTAATGGCATGCTCTAAATGCCAATAACACAACTGAATATTTGCAGTCCACGACCATGCTTCGCTTATAGCAGAAATTTCTCCAGCATCTTTGTCAGTAAGTACAAAAATTGGTAATAAATTTATTTTTCGAAGACAAGAAAAAAATTCACACAAAACTTGCACTCGTGTTTGAATTTTGTTTTTAGGATTATTGATTACACTCTCATTACCATTAAATGTCAAAAGGTACAAGTATGCTAAAGGCATACCATAACCATTATGATTTGCATTTACAACAAAGAGCTCAAACCGCTCTTCATTTGTTTTAAATGTGGAATCAACGACTATCTCAGTTATATTTGTAACACCAATAGAGTTTAAAAGTGGTGTTGCAAAACCAAGAGCTCTTACAAAATCATTTTCGATATAATTAAGTATTTTGAATCCTTTATTTGTAAATTTAGACTGTTCAAGATATAACTTTGCTGATAAAACACGATTTTCTAAGTTCATAATATAGGTTTCTTTGCTATAAACTGATGCCCAGTAATATACTTGTTCATTAGTATGAACTTTTGGATCAATAAGCCCTTTATCATGAAGACGTTTGCAAAGTTCGGAATTTCGCATATTGTATTTAACATTTTGTTGAATCCACTCTCTAGCTTTCAGTGGAAATTCTGATTTTCGGTATTGAGGACGTAAATGAGCTTCTAAATGCTGGCACTGAACAAAAGCACGCTGTTGCTGTAGATCAATAGTTAGTATAATATTTCCTGCACATTCATATCTATCTATTGCAGCTCTAATTTCACTTTGCCGCTTTATTGGTTGATTCTCAGGCCTTTTCCATTGACGATCAACTCTTTGTGTACATCCGATATATACTGTCACACAACCATTAAACTTCTTTTTTCTAGTATTTGGATATAACCGTCGAGTTTCCCAATAGTATCCAGATCCGAATTCAAGTGCTACAATGAGAATTTTTGCAAGTTGGCAAAAACTATCTTTGATTTTTTCAAAATCAAATGGTTCTGTATTAGCATCTTCTTGATTATATGAAATACTTTCAAGAAGTTGTTGGTCTAGCTCAATTTCAAGTGCAAAATTTACATTTTCATTACTACTCTCCGCTTCATAAAATTTTTTGGCTATAATTTCTTGAACTTCGTCTAGACTATATAGAGGACTATCATCATTACCATAGTCTTTGCTACCAAAGTTTTCATCTTTATTGTCTTTAAGAGTGTTTTCTTGTTCTGGAAATAGCTCTATTTCTTCGATACTACTATTGATTTGGGAAGTAGAAGCACTGCTACTACTACTTGGTGTTATATCAGTGCTGGCTTTCATTTTTGCCTTTTTTTTTGAAATTGAATTCGTTTCTTTTCTTTTATTCTTACGTCTTTCATAACACCGATTACAGGTAGCATTTTCATTTGGGTCATCAGATCTATAAAAATCCTCCTTCTTCTTATTGACACCGCAACAAGAGCATCGCTTTTTATCAGAGAATTGTTGAGAAGTGCTAATGGTAATATTAGATTCATTTTCATTCTCACTTATTCTTAAAGATTTTTTTAGTCAAAATAGTTTTTTTAAAACGTAATAAATATAATTTATAAGTATTTTATATATTTAAACAGGGCAACACGTATAGATCGTTCTCCAAGAAGCGTTTAGAATAATTTGGGTAATTATTTATATATTTTCTTGCTTTTTTTTTAGATTTGTATTTAACACTAACATTTATTATTATGTGTATATAAATTTTATTTCTCTAGATAGAATTTTTGACACGACTTTCTTGGAAATAAGTTTTTATTAATTGCTTTGTTGCTACTTTTATACATTTTTATTATATTTTTTTCATACTAACTATTCTACTTTAAGGCTTCTACTCTTGCCATTTTTCTCACTACTGATTATTCTTAGATTTTAATATGTAGGTTTCACTTTTTTTTTATATCTGTTTTTAGATTTACCACACTTACCAACCTAACAATACTTTTTCTTAATTTTTCCTTAACACGTAGCCCTCTAATTTGTTATGTTTAATTTGTTCATTATCTTGTCATTCTGAAACCTGGGCGCCTTGCCGTATACTATTCTTTATTTGGTCATATGTGTTGATTCTTCGATTATTTGTTAGTTGAGAAACGATTATGTATGTTTCATTCGATTTCAGTTTAATTATGATCACATGCATTAATCAGATACTGAGTAAGGGTCTGCAACCCGGGCTCGTGCCTGTACCCAACAAAAAATCTAGGCATGGACATTGGCATGAAAACTCAGGCATGGGCATGAGCATGAACACAAAAAACTTAGCATGAGCATAGGCACAGGCACAGAAATTAGATATTTATTATTTAATTGTGCCCGGCACCTTGTGCCTAGCATTTTGTGCCTATGCCTTTAATAGTGCCTAGCACTTTTGTGCCTATAGGCACAGGCACGGTATAAGGCACTAGTGCCCAGTCTGGTGTTGATGTGCTGGGCATGGGCATTTGCAGACCCCTAATACTGAGCACAATTATCAATCGTTCTGTATTGGGTTACAGTTAGGGATATAAACTTAATTAAATTTAATTGCTAAAATAATTTTATTTTTCGAAAATGTTGTTTGACAATTAAAAAAATAATTACAATAAAAACATAATTAAATTTAGAAAATTTGTTACAGTAATTCAATAATAAATTTATTCTTATTATAATGAAATCTTTTTAAACTTGTTTTATCAATATAATATAATTAATGAATCGACTTTTACAAATTTATTGTTATGATAAAAAAGTTCATCGAATTTTGTCAGATAACTATTGAGATATCTTCGCTCAAAGTTAGAGAAAAATTAAAAATAGAAGCTGCACCAAAATTTTTTTAAAACTAAAGATATCTCGACAGCCACCTGACCAAATTCGATGAACTTTTTTTATTTAAATTCTATGAATTCATAGAATTCAAATAAAAAAAGGTTCATTAAATTTGATCAGGTGGCTGCCGAGATATACTTCATTCAAAATTTTAAAAAAACTTTGGTGCAGCTTCTATTTTGATAGACTTTTAATTTTTTTCTAAAATTGAGTGAAGATATCTTGACAGCCACCTGACCAAATTCGATAAACTTTTTTTTTATTTGAATTCTATGGATTCATAGTATTCAAATAAAAAAAAAGTTCATCGAATTTGGTCAGGTAGCTGTCGAAATATCTTTTCTCAAAGTTAGAGAAAAATTAAAATGTCTCGAAATAGAAGCTGCGCCAAAATTTTTTTAAAACTTTGAACGAAGATATCTC
>CAJVPU010001824.1:0-11873 GCA_910591775.1 Dentiscutata heterogama | reverse complement strand
CAAACAACGATTGAAATCATTATTACGATCAATTGTAATAATTGAGCATCATCTCAATCACTATCAGATCACATTGAGGGAGCTGCTTGAGAGCACCCTAAGGGTACCTTACCTCACTCAATGGATCGGAGGTAAATTTCTAATTAGTCGGAAATTGAATAAATTAACCAAGTGGCTGCCATTTCGATGAACAGATCAGCGAACTACAAGCCATCTTTTTCTTTAAAATTTACCATTGATAAAGGTTGCTCAAGCATTACTTTAACATATTTACATAATAAACAAATTTTAAAAAAATAGCCATTTTTTGATGTTCGAAGGTTTTAAAGCAAATAATCGATACAATGATGTGAACGTAATAAATTCAACCCATCTTTTAACTTTTACTCAACTATAAAAATACTATTTCCGTTTTTCATTCACCTAAATTTAAGCAAAGACGATCCAAGCCTCAAGGATTTTGGGTAGTATATTTAACGAGATAATGAAGTAACTTTTTTCGAAATATTTTCATTTTACCTATGCTATTTTCATTGCGAAATAGCAACTACAGAATTATTAAAAATTTTTTTTAAAAAAAACATTTACTTTTTCTGCAAAGCAATCTTCGCTAACGACTCTATAGGTTAATTCTGATACTGTTGCAACAAAAATTTAATCGATAAAATTGTTAAAGGTGAAGCCAGTGAAACTAAAATTGAAGCTTCGGCAACTGATCAAAAATAGGAAGAGTACGTTCAAGCATTTAATTCTATAAATCTTGAGCGTCATCATGATCATTATTTAATTGATTGAGATGCTTGAGAACACCCTAACACTAATGTTGAACAGAAGTGAAATAACATAATTTTATACGCTAACCTTATCGTTATATAAAAAGATGCAATTTATATAGATTAATATACGTACGAGGCTTTAACGAACCCTGATTTTATGCAGGTATTTTTTAAGGTTTAAATTAAAATAAAATTACTATGAATATCGGCAAACAGGTAATGAACAAGTATACAAATTGTAAGGAGTTTCCGATTTTAATATATACATATATACAATACGTATAATAAAATTACTACGATATCGAAAACAGGTAATAAGCAAGTATCGATTGATTATTATAATATAAAAACTATCGCTATCGCTATGTAATTAGGTTTCGTGATCACAGTTGTAATGTGAAGACCTTTGCGACTGTGATTAATTGAAAAAATGAGATTTATCATGAAAATCAAAATGCATTAAAAGAACTTTATTTATATTTTCGTATCGCTGTAACGTTTTGTATTGCCAACAATAACCTTTTATATTTCCGTAACTTATGACTTTGTAAATCTAACATTCTTTTAAATATTAAATATGTAGCATTAGGAAAAACATTTAAAGATATTTGGCCTGACTATATGAAGTGATTTTTGATCCACTATTTGAAAGGTAAGCTTTGTTGAGATTGGCTGAGATTTACTGAAACTGAAGCTGATTTGTCGAAGCCGAATTTCAGCATTTCCTGTTTGAAAATATCAACCCTACTAAAATTATTGAGTTTCTGCCAATATTTACTTTATCTAAGATAATTATTTCGGGGAAAATTTCATTTGTAGCACTTATTAAACTTTGAAATTGCAACTTAATATTGTAGATAGGGTACGGGACGGGTCGGGTTTAACCCGAAATTTTGCGGGTCGGGCCGGGTTCAGACCCGGGTCGGGTTCAAATTATTGACCCATCATAAATCGGGTCGGGTTCGGGCCGGGCCTATTAAAGTAACGGGTCGGGTTCGGGCCCTGTTCATTGACCCGTACAACCCGATCAAACCCAATATAATTTTAAAAAAATTCTTACCCGGGAATTATACTTTGAGCAGAAATATAGTTGTTAAGTGAAAGGTTTCGTGCTGATGAAATGCGTAACCTAAGTTCATCTTTCGTCAATTAAAATCTTAAATGACGAAATGACGAAACTGACGAAAGGTATCGAAACTGATATTGCTAACGAAACTGAAAGGGTGACAAAACTAATAAGATGAAGACACGGATAAATGTTGTTGAACTCATTGAGGATAATATGAATAAAAATAAACTCACAAAAACAGAAATTATAAAAATTACAGAAAATTTTATTGAATAATAGACGCTTGAATTGTTTAAATGAATATTCGTAATAAAAATATCGTGAGCCGTTGGGTATTAGCGGAAACGCTTGTACACATACGGATCAGGGTATTTCCCCGTGATCTTGATACAGTGACCAGTGTATTTTATATTATAATGGTGCCTACTTGTGACCTTACAAATTTATCAATGCAGTATGTTTTATTAGTTCATTATTTGTGTTATTCCGTGAGTACTATGGCTTTTTGACAAGTCATTTCAACTAGTCTATAGCAACCCTAGCGTTGCCCAGAAAAAAATTTGCGCTTTACATGTAATTTCTGATGCTAATCTCTGGATCAATTATAAATGTTTATTTAATGAAAATACAATTTTTTTTTTTTAGTGGGAGCACTAAGGTTTCGTCTTTTGGATATAAGGCTTCGTCATTTTAAGGTTTCATCTTCGTCAGAAGAATTTGGGGCGAGTCTTGAGCTTCCTTGATGCTGTGGAGACCACGTGATGGCAGTTAGGGCTTCAGACAATGTCTTTTTATAATTCTACTCTCTTTTATATAGTTACTAATAGGGGGTTTCAAAGTTAACAAATGAGTGGCGCATTTTGAAATCAAATGAGAGTTTGAAAAATCTTATTTGTATTTCAAAATTTTAAAATCGGCAAATGAAATGGGAGTGTCTGGAGATCCCCATTTGATGAAATAAATAGATTTTCAATGACAAAAATCATTATTTCAAATTTATCGAAAAATGAATAAAATTAATACAACGCTCATTTGAAATTAAATATGTTACCAATTTCAATTAAAATTAGATTTTCGCCTTTTAACTTTGAAACCCTCTAATAGTACTGTTCTAGTCTTCTGGCTGGAATTTACTATACCGTCGTGAATTTCAATTCAAAGGTATCAGGTGATTTGAGAATGATTTGATATACTACTGTACTAATACTTTCAAATAACGTAAATCACAGCTTAATCAATTTATAGATTTAATATAAATATTGATTTTATAGTGATTACTAACTCATATACTCTTTCTCTTTGACGGAATTTTAGTGAAAAACTACGGGACAAGGGACAAGGAACAATGTTAACGATGATACGAACAAATATTATATTTACTTGGCACTTTCGAGTTTTGGAACTCAACTGAATTAAACTTTAATGAAGGTAAATTCTAATTACTTATATACTTTTCAATACATTTGAAGTAAATTTATAAAATTCGGTCAATCGCCTCTATTTACATTTTCTCTGCTATTTTATCTTTCGCTTCGATTTTGTTGATCCAACCGATTCACCCAATCTACCGATTTATAAAATTTGGAAAATTTACGACTGTGCTACATCATTTCCAGAAGGGTAAATCTGACGTTCATGACTTACCGTTACTATTACATATCTGTATATATCCTTACAGAAATAGACGTAACTTTTTTAATTGCAAATTAGTGCGACAATTGAAGTCTGCAAATCCTATAAATTTCGCGTGAAGACAATGGCAATATGCAGGATCGAAAACAACGATTATAACAATCATCCGAATTTCTCACCTTCAGTCACATAATTCTTGCATGTATCAATTTTCTGGATTTTCTTATCTTTAATAAAATAGTTCTTTCTTGCATATCTGCACATGCTCATCATGCTCATCAATTGTCTAGATTTCTCACCTTTAATAAGATATGATCTTGCATGTATCGTATTGTCGCGAAATAACGGTTTAGAAAATCGTGTCTCCTAAATGGCATGTATGGTTTCAAAATAGCCTATGCGCGTCCCAAATAGCATGCACCCTCTATTAGAGTTCCAACAAGAATTAAATATAACAGGAATGCTAGGAGAAATTTTATGTAACGCTCATGGGTACTCTAAATAACTCAAAATAATGCGCAAGTGGTAGTTATTTCACTACAATACGGTGTTAGTGTAGATCATTTATGCATCGCGTCCCTGTCGCCCGGCTCGTGGTTTATCCGAGTTTTGGTTGATCTTGTCGGTCTATCTTGACCTAATAATGTAACCAAAGATAAGCTATTTTTCGTCTTCATAGTAATTCTCTTATCTTTCGATAAGCTTGTGATCATTCTGTAATCATGAGTTGAAGAAGTTTGAAATACGTAGTTCAATGGGTATCTTGATAAGAAAACATGTATATAGACATTAGTGTAGATCTCGCGTTCCTGTCACCCGTCTCGTGGTTTATCCGAGTTTTGGTTGATCTTGTCGGTTTATCTTGTCGATCTAATAACGTAACCAAAGATAAGCTATTTTTCGTCTTCGTAGTAATTCTCTTATCTTTCGATAAGAATATCATCAGAATGAAGTTGTATGGAGTTTGAAACGTGTAGATGAATGGGTATCTTGATAAGAAAACATGTATATATAGGCATCGTGTTCGACAGTAGAGTAGGCCTTAGACTTCGACTTTGGATTATTTCGATTTCTTATTTTTGTTTAAGTTTTAGTATCTGTTGTTATTCCTTTAATTATTTATATTTTTTATCTCTTTAGCTGTTATTTATCTATTTTTTATTTCTTTGTTTAAACCGAATTTGTTATATTCGGCTTCTGTTTCATATCTTTTAATAGTATTATAGATTTCTCTTATTCAGTATTATCTAATAAACTCTTAGTGTTATTTAACTATCTATCTGCACATACTTAAAATACATTTCGCATATACATAATCGTTTCGTGTCGTCATAAACTATTTTGATCATCACGCTATTGTTAAATCGCTCTAATCCATCTAACAATTTCCGTTCCAGAATTGTCTTATCTTTACCCTTAAACCGCACATTACATTCCCTTTTTTATTTATTCATCTGCTTCATTGTTTCCCATCAATCTATTTCCCCGTTACTATCAAAGCTAATCAGGCCTCATAGCCATCTCGCTCTCCTATTTGGTAGTAACAACGGTATGTACATATGTATTTAATAAATCTTTTTTTTCTTTTTTTTTAGAAAACAAAAATAAGCTACCGAATTATTCATGGTATAATTGTAACTGAAAGAATTGGGCACTTTGTGATATAATTATTTAACCATTTTATTTAGCTACAATAAAAAAAAATGGATTTAGTCGAAGATACGAGTATGGATTTAGGTGACGAAGCAAATACGAACCCAATTGGTAGTGAAGATGAAAGTCTAAAAGTAACCGAAGTAACTGAAGTAACCGAGGAAGCCTCTGATACCAATAAACGTAAAGGTGGTAAACCTCCATCATGGGTTTTTGAAGAAGAACATTTTATAAAGGATGACAAACAAAGTAAGAGTGCAAATAATTAGGACTATCGAACTGCTTTTTTTTTTTTTTTTTTTTTAATAAAGTTAAATTATTAGAGGATCGTGTTAAATGCGTATATTGTAAAAATTCCTTCAAATATGATGGTGTTAAAACGGGAACTAGTACTTTGATTCGGCATTTAAAAAATTCAAAATGCAATAAACATCTCAAAACTCAATCGCAACAAAAGTTGCAATTTTCTCGTCTAACATCTGGTGTCGTTGTTCATAAATTCTCTCAGGAAAGAAGTCGCCAAGACTTAGCAAAAATGATTATCATGCATGAGTACCCATTTCGTATTGTTGAGCACGAAGGATTCTTGAAATTTGTTAACAATTTACAGCCACAGTTTAGTGTAATGAGCGAAAGGACAATACGTGAAGATTGTAAGAAATATGTTGCAAATCTTGAAGTAAAGATACGTATGAAAATACAAGAAGCTCCTGGGAATTTAAGTTTCACGACGGATCTCTGGACATCAAACCAAAATCTTGGTTATATGGCCATTACCTGTATAGTATATTTTACTTTTTAGCATATGTTTGTGTTTCTAGTATTTAATTGTTTTATCTCTATTAGGTCACTTTATTGATGAAAATTGGAATATCCAAAAACTAATTTTGTCATTTAAATTAGTTCCCGCGCCACACACTGGAATTACTATCAGTAATACGTTTCTTAAATGTCTTGATGATTGGAATATTACTTCTAGGGTAGGTATCATAGTGCACTGACCAAAAAACTTGAGTATAATGCAGATTATCTAACAAAAAAAAAAAAAGAAAAAACTCCGGGTATATCGTGCAATAATGAGTATGCGTTGCAGAAAAAAAAATTTTCGAATGTAATGAGTGAAACTTCTCTAAGTACACACTCTCTTTAATACGCGCTCAAATTCTGGTTTCAATATATACATATCTTTCATAAATACACTTTTTCTTATTGTTCTTTAAGTGAAACGTTATTAAAGTCTGGTCACAAGTGCGTGAACTTGGGGAGGTTTTATTTTACTGTATATACTTCGCACCTATAGCATATTTACCAATTTTTTTATTGGTATGTTAAACATTTATTATTCTATAGTTGCTGGCAATTACAATAGACAATGCAACAAATAATGATGCGGCAATGACTAATATAAAGCGCAAGCTAAGTGAACAAAACATGCTTCTTGCGAATGGAACTTTGTTGCATCAACGCTGTTGTGCACATATATTGAATCTCATAGTCAACGATGGACTCAAAATAGTTAAGGATACCGTAAATACGGTAAGTAAAATAAAATTTTTATACGGTCAGAACCTTCTAAATGCAACTTCATAGAAACTAAACTGTTGATAATGAGTATTTATAGAATATAATAAAAATTGCATTAATGGAAGACAAAAATATCTTTGGGTCAAAATTTATTATTACATTTAGAACGCTTTTGCATTTAAAGAAGTTGCGTTTAGGGGTCTAACTGTATTTTTAATAGTATTTTACATGATATAGTCAATTCTCTTTAAACTGAACTAGTAATCACACATGTACTGGTTAAAAATTCGACTATTTAAAAGGTTATTCTCATTTTAGTAATTCGAATTTAATAAATGATTTCATAACAAATAAGTAGAAATTAGGGTCTAAGTTAAGCATAATTTTTAAAATTTAAGATTATGATGTCTACAAGAAGGAGGTATTTGAAATTAGCTTAATCAGACAATTCAATATTTGGCATTGCTATCGATATAGCATAGATATCACAGATAAACAGTTAAGCACTTAAGTGGCATTTAAAGTCTGTTAGGAGAGATTATAGTGAGCAATGTAATCTTGGAGTTTGTTATTGTTGCAGCCTCATTGACTACTGGCGAACTTGGTAATGCACCCCAACTCAATGCAGAATAAGGGTTTGACAACCTTTGCTAGTATTTTATTTATTTGAAATTGAAAAGGTAAATCTTATTTATCATATGGTATTTGACTTTATATATTTTTTATGCACCTTAACTGATTATTTCAATTAATGATACACGTGATCACGAGACCAAATGCAAAACTTATCCAAACGCGATAGGTATTCAATTCTTTTTTTTTTTTTTTTTTTTTTTTTTGAATTCTAAAAAGCCTCCAACGCTTGTCTTCTTTAATTCAGGATCTTCTACTGTGAACCCACGTACAACGTATCTTAAACATCGATTTTCGTCAGACCGATCTTGGCCTAGACAGTTATAAAAAGGGCATAATACTACTCAGGATAAAAAAATAAAATGTTTAAGTTGAAAGGTGATTCAAGCAAATAATGCAATAATTATTATCATGAAAACGTGGCATTTAAAAGTGGTAATTCTTATAGATAATATCAGATATAATCTTTAAAATGGACATAAATATGGTGTAAGCACGGCAGAGGATTAAAGAAACATTCGACAATCAAATCTAAGCGATAGTTCTAGCAGAAAATACGAAATTTTTTTTAACAAAATCATCCTTCGGGACTATGTCCCGAAGGATGATTTTGTTAGCAAAGATTTTATATGATCTTGAAGAATATAATGATCATGTTCGGTTTAAAGAAAATTAACTGTACTTACATAGTTGATGTTATAGATCCGAGAATGTGTGAAGTGGGTTCATAGTTCACAACGTCGACAACAAAACTTTGAGGATTCTATTGTCGGGTGTTGTGATAATTTAGTTTCAAGCCAGCGGCCAGCACTCGACGTAGCCACCCGCTGGAATTCGACGTATCTGATGTTAGAGTCCACCATCCCGTACAGAAGTGTATTCGACCGTCTTGCACTCCGTGATGTCAGTTTTGAGTCAGTAGCACCCTTGGACGAAGATTGGGAACAGGCGGAGTGTCTCTGTGATTTCTTAAAACCATTTTATGAAAGTAATGCCAAATATTAACTTCTATTCATATACTTCACTATAAGTGCATACCGTATTTGCACGAAATAATGCCCATGGTGTTATTTCGCGCAAATATGGTACTAACTAGTCTATACTTTAATGCAGTTACCAATACTATATCAGGAACCAACTACTCTACAGCAAATATTTTTCTTCCACAATTGTTAAAAATTAGAAGGCACCTTGAACGAAATAATACTAGCTCGAGTCCTTTTCTTGGTCAAATGGTTAGGCCAATGCAATCAAAATTCGATAAATACTGGGCGAATACAGGAGATTTGCATTGCATTGCGTCAATATTAGATCCACGTTACAAGATGGCATTGTTGACGCAAATATATAAAGAAAACATGAACTTATCATGTACTGAAGCAGAGGATAAATTAGCATCAATTAAATTGAGGTAAGGCGAGGCGCAATAGTTATATCCAAGGCAATTGTATATATAAGAAATTTTTCGCTTATATCCAATTACTTGGAATAAGACTAATTTATCTCCTGCTATCCACATAATATAAACTCTCATTATATGTAGATGTGTTAGTCAGGAGTAATGTTACAAAATTTATCGTAGTGCACTGATTAAAAGATCTGACCTAAAGTAGATTATTCACCATCTCATTATAATCGCATGATGGGTCTTTTTTCTATTTTTTTTTTATTTATTATTTCCCGGACTTATTAATTATCTTCCCGGGCTTTTTACTTGTTATTTTCTGACATTATAAAGGTGCAAATGAAGGGAAAGGAATGATAGAAATAATTAATAACACGAGTCCCTGTCATATCATCATATGAAATGATAAATAACACATTTACTGCACCGTGTCGGAAAATAATTTCATTATCTCCCAGCGGCGCATGTATGGGGCGCTTTGTGCCCCATACATGCCACTGGAGAATAATTACTCAGTATATTTGGTCTGTCATAAGGAAAAGTAAAGTATTTAGTCAGTGCACCATCGTTATAAGTTTTAGTTTCATCAAAAATGAATGGCACTATCGTATATTGATTACCTTTATCTATTAAATTAGAATAACTACGATCTATAATTCAACATATAAACAACATGCAGTTTTTTCTAACAATGCAGAATTAGAGAATTTTTCAGATATTCTCCAGGATGAAGAATTCCAAAACTTTGACGCCCCTCTTGATATTGAAAAAACCGGTGCTGAAAATGAATTAAATGATTTTGAGCAGTATCTTGCTGACCCGCTTTTTCCTCGTTCGCGCACAGAGCCATTTGACGTTTTGGCCTGGTGGAATATAAATGGGCAAAGATATCCCTCCGCATCGTTAATGGCAAGGGATATCCTTGCCATTCCAATAACTTCAGTAGCTTCCGAAGCAGTTAATAGACTTTTGAATTTTTTGGTTTTTGGTTTTTTTTTTTAAAAAAAAATATAAGCTAACTCATTTTATATCTAGACATTTAGTACTGCTGGAAGAGTCATTGATGACTATCGTTCAAATCTGAGTCCTGAAACTGTTGAAATGTTAATACGCGGTCAGGATTGGATGAAAAATGCAGCAGACTAGCACCCCGGCGGGTTTTTTTCTTATGTTTTTTTTTTTTATGATTTTTTTTTTCTTATGGTTTCTTTTACAATTTTTTTTTTCTTTTATCGTGATTTTCCTTTATTTGTGATGCCAATTTTTTTTTTCATGCAATGTATCGAGAATCGAACGCTTAAATTTTTGATGACCTACCTGACAATTTGAGGCATGAAAAAGTGTATTTTTAGTTGGTACAATCTTTTAGAACAAAGTAATCAAAAAAGCTGATACACTGAATAAATATTATTGCAATCAAAAAATAAAGATATCAACAATTTCTGATTTATTTATATAATATACATTTTTTTAAAAAAAATCTTTTCTAATGGCCAAAAATTATTACCTCGGAATATGCATTGGATGCACAGTCTTTTTGTACAACCGCGAAAAAAAAGTATTTCCAACAAAAAACAATTATATTAAAGTTCCTTATGCTTTTACTCTGAAATTTCATGATTCTTTCAGTAATAAATAAATTAATTTTCTAGAATCATTTAAATTTTCTTGCTCATTATGCAATACGACGAATATGCAACTTATATTTCTACAAAAGATACTAAATCAAATATGTTACAAAATAATAAATCTGCAACATGTAATTTTGCAAAAAAAAATATTTAAGAAATAGGGAAACCAGAAATCATCGATTTCTTTTTTTTGTTTTTTGATCTGCAAATTACAAAATTTTGCAAACCGAAATAAATAAAAATTCAAAAAAATTGAATTCATGTATCTATATTAGGGATGGGCAATGTAATTTTTTATGTAATCAATATGTATTTTTTAGGCCTTACATATTTTATGAATTATTACATATAATTACATAATTTTTTAAGAGTAATAGATCACTTGATAAAATTGTGAGGAACGAACATGAGGACGTACCAACGTGAGTTTGGACGTCATTAAGAGTGTTCAAAAAACAAAGTTAATGATTAATGACATAATTTCTAATTATTACCTATCGCAATATTGCAACAAAATCTTAAATAAGAATACATAATAAATATGTAAAAAATTTGCCCTTCCCTAATCTATATAGTCGCAATAAACTCAGTTTGAATGGGAAATCGTAGATGTTTAACGCATGACTATGCTACTGGTATAAGCTTGGATAAAAAAAAAGCACTATTAAAACATTGATATTATATTTGGAAGTTTGAGGATAAGATACCATCAAATTATGATCGAATTGAGAACTCGAGTGTATGAGAATGAATAAATTTAGTGATGGGATTCGGGCTTAGCATTTAAAGAATAGCATTGAAGCGGTTTAGTTTTAAATTGTATTGAACATAGAGGTGAGCAATGCATAAAAGCCTAACGTAGTATAACTCTAATATAACGTGATGTTAAATGATCGGGTCAGGTTGGGTCGGGCCGGGTTTTGAATCAGACCCGGCCCGACCCGTCATGAAAAATTTTTATTGGGTTGGGCCCGGGTCGGGTTTTAAACGGGCCCGGGTCGGGTTTGAATGAACCCGACCCGACCCGGCCCGTCCCGTACCCTAATTGTAGAGTAAGAACAACCGAAAAAGGAATCTATAATAATGATCAATTATTCGAATTGCAACGTGATGGGTATATAGAAGAGGCGTACTTTGATTATTCATGCAATCCTATTTTTAAATCTGATGGTTCTGTTTGTGCTCTACTTATTTATGCACAAGAAACTACCCAAAAAGTTTTGAATACTCGAAGACTAAAAACACTTGGCGAACTTAGTCTTCGGATTTCCGGTTAGTAAATCAACTATAAATATATTAAAAATATATTATGTTTATATTTTTATAATTGTGATATTTAATACAGTACGCTAACACATACTTGTATTGACATAAGGTGAGGTTGAAATGTCTGCCATATTATTACGAAAGTACTGAGTGATAATACCGCTGATATTCCTTATGCATTAATTTACTTTGTCGAGCATAAATTAAATACTACTGTTGAACCTCTGATTGCTCGTCTAATTGCTACAACTTTTGATTATAATAATGAAAAAGGATGGCTTTTA
>CAJVPU010001823.1:0-11873 GCA_910591775.1 Dentiscutata heterogama | reverse complement strand
ATCTTCAATAGATTCACAAGAACATAAATCTATTAATTTTATTCCACCAGAAATCGATCCTGAAGTTTTTGATCCACAGTTCAATTTTAAAGATAATTCGAATGATTGGATAATCTTATGCGTAATGAAATATCAGCAAAGATTCAACATACCTAATATGGGTATAGAAGCCTTAACAAAGTTTATTTGTTCTTTACTCAAATATTTCAAAATAAGTTGAAATTGATAAATAGCATTCTTAACCAGCACAAGGACTCAGTCAAATTCAACAATATCAAACTTAATAATGATATTATCACTGACCCCACAATTATTAAGTCACATATTCAACAATACTTTGATGATTAGACTGCCCATTATAATATTAATCAAGATATTTTTTAGTTTGACTGGCAATCAGAATATAGCCTCATAACAGATATCATTGAGGTGGGGTGGGTTTGAAGTTTAGTACAACATTTGTTAATAGATTTATTAATGTTGTCTAATTTCTTTGATGTTTTTAAAGTATCTAGCGTGATAGATATTCTTCCACTCTTCATTAGCCTCAGATAACCAAGGGGATAGAAGGTTGTATTCATGGGGAATGAGGGATATTTGGAGGTTAAGAAAGTTTTTAAGTAGAGAAATAGTAAAGTTAAAAAGTGAAGAAATAGGTAAGTTAAATTTCAGTATGTGTTTAATATATTTGATAATATTGCCAAGTTTTTTTAAGACTAGAGTGTAGTAAGAAAGCTTTGCAAGAGAAAATATGTTGAAAGTTGCAAACTGTAAATCTTTTGTTAGGAATATGTTTTAAGGCTGCAGAGATAATACTGTTTAAATTTTGTGCTAGGTTGCTTCAATAGATTTGTCAGTATTTAGAGAGAGAGGGGTAGAATTTGACAAGAGATTGTTATAAACTTGATTAGAGAAGTCTTTCTATTTTGCAGAGTCCATAGCTTTGTAGTTAAAAACTCTATGACAAGTATGAGTTTTGTGTTTACATTGGCCTTGTATTACATAAAGAAATGACTAGCAAGAGATAAGAATTTTGTGGTTACTAAGAGGGTTGGCAATACTATCATCAGTTTCAAAAGGGTTAAATATATGAGGATTGTGTGATAGCTCCAGATGAAGTCAATTTTGCTACTATATCTAGAGCTCTACCAAGTAGGTGTGCTGGATTAGGATGTCCTGAAAAACAGATTCTTCATTGTTAATAGATGTGTCTATTTTGTACATGTATGTAAACATTTGTCATATATATTTTGTAAATAGTGATCAATAAAAAGATATAGAAAAACTTGTTAGAATAGTGAATATAACCAAGTTGTAATAAGTGGTTTAAAAGGAAGGTAACAAGTTAAGTTCTGAACTTCGAAGTTGCTTAGAGAAGTTAGTTTTTAAGATCTTGTTCCCTTGGTTTAATAAATTATTCTTAATAAAAATTATAATTTTTTGTATCCCAACAGTATCAATTGTTTTGATATAAAAGAAAAAGTTATGATTAGTAATCAGACACTTTTTATAAGAAATAAATTAAATTTTGATTGAATATCATCATAATTCTGTAATTACAATTAAACAATTATATCAATCAATTGAACTTTCATAATACATAATTCCAAAATAGCCAAATATGCAAAAGAAAAACTCTTAGTGCTAGAATTGAAAAATACTATACCATATCAATAATTGATTCAAGGAAATAAAAAGGTGACTTATCTGAGTATTGGTATTGTCCCACAAGATACAAGCTCTAAAGACTCAGACAAAGTCTCACTACACCTTGATTATCACTTTGTAGGTTTTATTAGATTGTAGTGTTTGATTGATTACAGTTGAGTTAGTTAGTTGCTACTGGGTAATTTACACTTTTATATTGTTTAGCTTTAGAGAGCTGCTTTGTTAAAACTTCGTATTAAGAATAATTTGCTAGTTTAATGCTATTTTTATACAATATTTAAATGAAAATAATTGTAACTAGCACTTCTTTTATCCTTTCATCTATAATCAGTATATGGGCTACCATCAATAGAAATAAGACAAATCAACATTTTAAAAAAAAATTAATACTTTAACTTTCACAGCTTATATCTTGATGAATTTTAAGCCTATTTTGATGTTTTAATATTCAAAAGAAAGCTTAGGTCATAAGCTTTCTTTTAACTATTAAATAATTAAGATAGGCTTAAAATTCATCAAGATATGAGCTATAAAAATCAAAGTATTACTTTTTTTAAAATATCGATTTGCTTATTTCTATTGATGGTAGCAGCCCATATATATATAACTCTAAATGTCTATAATAAAGCAATCAATAATCTTATAATTGCAATTTTGCTATTATTATATAGGTTATCAATAGATTTGGGCCCTTATATGTAGTATTTTTTTAATAATTAGGCCCTTATATATAATTATTTTTAATTTGGGCCCATATTTGTAATTATTTTCACTTTTGGGCACTTCCTTATTTGTAAATTCCCCAAAATAAACCTTTCAGCTTTCAAGTTTTCTATTTATTATTTACCAATTTAGCCTATAAAAATCTGATTAGTACATAAAATATATATTACCAAGCAGATTTTTTAAAAGCTGAATTAGATAATAAATATCAAACTAGAAAAAATTGAAAAAAGACAATAAAAATATTGAAAAAAAGTAATAAAAAAAATAAATAAAATTTGAAAAATAAATAAATAAATCTAAAAATTAAAAAAAATAATAAATAAATAGAGCTAAAAAATTAAAAAAATAAAAAAAATATTTCAGAAAGTGAATATCTGGGAAGAAAACATGTTAGGTAAAGGATGAGGCAGGGAAGAGGAATAAGAATAGGGATGGATTGGGATGATATGTTGAGGAAAATAATATGTCAGGGAAAAGATAAGTTGAAAAAGAAAATGTTGGAAAAAGAGTATATCAGGAAAAAAGATACGCCAAGAAAAATGAAATATTGGAAAAAAGTGTATATTGAGAAAAAGAGGATGTTAGGAAAAAGGGTAAGTCGAAGAAAAGGGTGGGTCAGGAAAAAGGAGAAGTCAGAAAAAAGGGTATGTTGGGGAAAAGAGTATGTCGAAGGAAAGGGTATGTCAGAAAAAAAAGTATGTTGGGAAAAAGAATATGTTAGAGAAAATGATATTTTGGGAAAAAGATATATCAGAAAAAAAGATATTTCTGAAAAAAAGATATGTTAGGGAAAAAGATATGTTAGGAAAAAGATATATCAGTGAAGTGGTTGTTAGAGAAGAGATTGTGTCAGGGAAGGGGTTGTCAGAAATGGTGATATGTTAGGGAAGTAGTTGTCGGGAAAATATTGTCAGGGAAATGGTTGTCAAGGAAGTTGTTGTTAGGCAAGTGACATAAACCTTTTAATTACCATATATAAAACCTAACTTTATCTAGTAAAAAATTTATTATTATAGTTTAGTTAGCACTTAGAAATAATTATTAATACTTGGTGTTACTCTAAATTACTATTCTAGTAATTTTGGTATTTTATTTTCTTTGACCTAACTTTTTTTGATAATTTTGGGTTTTACAAATTTTAACTGATTGTAGTCTATATCAATTCTTTTTGTGCTTGTATAAGAGCAGTAAATTTGAAGTGCTGTATATGCGCATGCACAATAGTGCTCAAAATTTTTTTTGTTAGTTAAACAATAGTTAAATAAAATAAATTATGATTAAAAAAAGACAATACTTCAATTTACATATTTTCCAATTACCAAATTAGAAAATGGTTTGAATTAATAATTATTGTTTGACTCAATTTGTTATATAATTGAAGTTTTGAAAGCTGCAATCAAGATATATATTTTACTAGAAAATTTTAAATTATTACTATTTTATTGTTCTTTTCTCCTTTTGTCCCACAATGTAAAAATTGGTTATTTACAAAAAGTAATTTCTATGAAACTATGCTTAAATACTACATATCTCTCAAAAAAAATCAAATATATACCTAAAAATTTTTAATCTAACAAAAAAAAAAAAAAATTTATTCTCATTAATGTACACTAAAAAAAAAATACTATTAAAAAAATTCGAAGATTGTAAACAAGTAAATTCATTGTGGATCTATTATTTTAGATCTTATATACACACATTTAAGGTAATTTAATTAAGTACAATAATTGGATTTTTTGAATTGACATGAATAAAATTTATTTTTTCAGTCAGTTTTTTGTTACATGTTTATTTTATTTAATCTTTGTAGTTTTTATTTTCATTTTTGTCATTGTCTATTTGGAGTCATCATTTCGTTGTTCTATTCTATGGTTTTACAATTAATGAATTTTTACAGCAAAGCTGCTTCCCGCTTTGCGACAATGCCAATGCAAACTAACATAGCTTTAACTACATACTGAGTATCACTATAGTTGGTAAGTTTTAAATGAATTTTTTACAGTAAATTACAACATGCATCAATGACAATGCCAGTACAGACTAACATAACTTTAACTACATACGGCGTGTCATCGCAACAGCAAGTAAGTTTTTAAATAAATTTTTTACAGTAAATTATAATAGACATTAGCGATAATGCTGTAATGCCAATACGAACTAACATAACTTTAACAACATACTGTGCGTCATCTCCAATAGCAAGTAAGTTTTTAAAATTTTTTACAGTAAATTACGATAGAGATCAACATTAATGTCAATACAAGCTAACACAACTTTACCTACATACTGTGTATTACCGCCAATGCAAACTATCATACACTGTGTTTTTGCAATAACAAGTAAGTTTTTTAAATGAATTTTTCGCAGCAGATTACAATAGACATCAACGAAAATTCCAATTTAAACAATGATTAATCTGACTAAATATACACGATTCATTGAGATAAACTACCAACGCTATATAAACGTACTTTACACATTCACATTAATTAATTCGTCCAAATTTGCCCTTACTACTATTATTTAAAAATAAATAAATAAATAAACATACTATCTATTACTAATATAGTACATCACGATTCCATAATTACAAAAAAAAAATAAATAAATAATCAAATTTGAAACAAAATGGACCAAGATGAGACAAGAGCATTAAAATTTACTAGCCAAAAAATAAATGTATATTTCTTCCCAATTATTAGCCGGTTTATTCTGTTCACATAAATGCATAATAAAACCGAAACTTGAATACTCCACTTAGACCATTAAGCCTACTACACATGATACAGCAAAGTTAATAACCGTATTATAACAAATACGAAATTCGATTGGATAATAGTGGCAACGCTAAAATTAAAAAGCTCCCAACGCATGGGCAGGTGCATGACTTGTTACGTACAAATGAATCAATGAATATCGGGTATATACCGGGATTCAAGTTCCCTAATATGTACCCGATAGTCTGCTGTATGTCATATTAGCAGCATATTGGTAAGATATCGGGTAGATCGATATCAGTAACATAGCAGCAAAATATTGGGATATCCCAATATCTTACTTTTAGACCCAGAGTACTAATAGTAAGGTATCAGGGTATCCCAATATTGTGCTGTTATGTTACCGATATCGATCTACTTTTCGGTATCTTACCAATATGCAACTAATATGTTGTTGAATACAGCAGGTATTTAGCGGATCTATGGTAGACTATCGGACATATCAGGAAACTTGTCTCCCAGTATGTACATTGATTCAACCTGTGAAAAGTTAATTATATAATAAAAGATTCACAAAATTGAACTTTAAGTAGAAAATTTTATAAATGTTTCAAATTCGATTTACACACGTAAAAATGAGTTCTTTTTTTATGTGTGAAACCACAATATATTACAGATGGTCAAATTCCGAAAATTTCAAAAAAGATGATATGGACACGGACGCTATTTGGATTAGTCCATGTCCATATTTGTCCAAGTCAAAATAAAATTTTTATTGAACATAGTACAAATGCAAGCACTGTTACGGAAGTACTGTATTATTCACACCTTACGGAAATTTTTACCAAGGAAATTATTATTATTATATATAAAAATTTGAATTGATTTGGTTCTTTGGTCTTTGAGTCAATTTTTTTTTAACGGTTTTAATAAAAATTTGGCTAGTGTAATGTAAAATTCTATCGGGGAAATCCGATAATCTGAGAGTGAGGTTAAGACTTGAAAATCATATGATTTCCTATGCCCGAAAAAATCATTTTAAATGTGACAATAGACGTTACTTAATCAATTTATTCGAAAGCGTCTATAAAATTTCGTGATAATCAAAAATGCTTTCTATCTTAACATCCATTATAATAATTAAAGAAGGCTTAATTATAAAGGAGAAGAGGGAAAATTTTGCCATTTCTGGTGCATTTGTGTTATTTTGAACTTAATTATGTAATTCCAGTTATGACAAGCCTTTGTGCATGTCATTTAAAGACTGGACTGTACCTATATTAGTATACTAATGTATAGTACCATTACCGTTACTGAACTTTTGATATTATCATCATATATTTAAACTCCGTAAAAAAAAAACACAAAAAATAAAATAAATTAACGAGATCATAAGAAGAAGCGATGGGTTAGTAAATAAATAATGTTTCCGTGTGGATTATTATTAATTAAATATTATGCTTAAATCAATGTCAAAGTTGTGTTTGAATAATTTATAAAAGAATGTAGAACAGTTATATAAAATACAATTATCATTTATTTAGTTATTATTTATTAAATTTTTTTTTCATATTTCATTTTTCCAATTGTCACTGATACTTCCATGGCTAATACTAAAGCAAACGAGACAGATAACCAGAATATGGCCATTGATGATGTAGAGGTTAAGTCAAATGCTAATAAACCTGTCAATCCATGGAAACTTATAACATCGTTAGAGAGGTATCAAGCAATGACCTTCATCGCAACATTTCTTGGATGGACTTTAGATGCCTTCGATTTCTTCACTGTTTCGTTTGCTTTACCATAGTGCGTCAAATTTATCTTTTCATTTTAATCACTTACATGAAAATTTTACTTATTATTATTGTTGTTAGTATTGCTGCTGAATTTCAAATGAAACCATCTGATATTGCTACAAGGTAACTTTCAAAGTCAATTATATTAATAATTAGTAAAATATTACTAATATTGAATAAATCAAACTTTAAAATATCGAATTATCAAAGTGAATATAATTATTTTCATGATTTATTTATTAATAATTTGCGTTTCAATTTTGTCTAAGTATTATTGTAACATTATTACTACGTCCTGTTTGTGCATTAATTTTTGGTATATTGGCTGATAAATATGGCAGAAAATATCCATTAATGGCGGATATCATCTTGTATAGCGTGGTGGAATTAGCTTCCGGATTTGCTCCTAATTTTCAAGTTTTTGTAGCATTAAGAGCTATTTTTGGAATTGCGATGGGTGGTGAGTGGGGCTTAGGTGCAGCTTTAGCGATGGAAGCTTTACCACCTGAATGTCGTGGGTAAGAAATTATTGTCTATATACCTTTATTTAATTGCTTATATATACTTGTATATATTTTATTTGTCAATTTCATTTTATTAGTTTGTTCTCTGGAATTTTACAACAAGGCTATCCAACTGGTTACTTAATTGCTGCTATATTTTACTATGCTGTAATTAAGACTCTTGGTTGGCGTGCAATGTTTTGGATTGGTTCTTTTCCCGCCCTTGTCATTGTCTTCATACGTTTTTTTCGTTCCTGAATCCAAAGCATGGGAAAAAACTCGTGAATCTCATAGATCATTTGATCATAATACATTTAATGAACTTACGAAGGTTGACTATTTAAATTTATTTGTCATTTATTATATATTTATTATAGTATCGCTAATAAATGTTATTTAGATTATTAAAGGTCACTGGCTGAAAATTATTCATACTACAGTCATCCCCCTCTACAGTCACCCCCTCTATAATCACATCATATAAAAACCCCTCTTTATCACATTCTATACTCAAAAACAAATTACTATTAAACATATAAAAAACTACCTCTATATAAGCACAACCTCTTTATAAGCACATTTTTTAAAAAAGTTATTAGTAAACAAAACGTGTGATTATAGAGGGGGTTGATGTATCTTATTAGTAGCTGGTTTTGGTTTTACAAGCCACGGTACTATTTATAATTACATTTTACTTATGAGTAAATTTGCATTAAAGTTTTTTTTTTCATCAATAGGTACTCAGGATCTTTTCCCCACGTTTCTTAAAACACAACTCTTATTTTCTCCAGGTATTAAACGCTAAATATACTTATGCGAGTTTTTATTTTAGAATAACCTTTTGAGTGAATGTCACTAAAATTAGTATATTTCATTGTTCTTAAGGATATCACGATAACGACTTGTCACATCGATGATATTAGCTGGTGCTTTTTTACCTTTAATAGCTATTCCTGTTAATAAATCACTTGTGACTTTTGGTGCTTTTGCTGTTTATTTCTTTGTTCAGGTAAATAACTTATTTCTGATTTTATGTTTAATTGAAATCTAAGATCAATTCGTCAATTAGGGTGCTTATGGTATTTTACCTGCACATTTGAATGAATTATTACCACCACGTTATCGCGGAACATTCCCAGGATTAACTTATCATTTGGGTGCCTTGATCGCTTCCTCATCCGCTCAGATTGAAGCATCACTGGGTGAAGCATTTCCTAAAGGTGGTGTACCTGATTATGGATTGGTTGTAGCGGTTATGTCTGCATGTGCTATGGTTGTTGTAATTATATTTATTTCCACTGGAGGCGAACAGAAACATTTGAATTTCATGGAAGAAGCAGAAATTAGTCTTGAAGAAGACATAGAAGTTGTTGACAGTAAAAATGTTCAGTAACAATGTTTTAATGAAAATGAATTTCTCTTCAAACTATCTGCGATAAGTATTTATATACTTTTTGATGTAATTGTACAGTACGATAACGTTGAATGTGCAGCATGAAATGGTTTGATATTCGCTATGCTGATTTTCGCAATTTTTTTTTTTTTGGTGTAAGTAATGGTTATCATTTTTTCCAACTATAAAACTAGGTGGTAATTTATATACATCATGTGATTTTTATTTTTACGCCCTTATACGCCGATCTCAAGTTTTATTACATTTATAGAGAAAAAGAATTTTATTGTCTCAAAATTTGAAAGCATTGTATTTAATCTATCTATCTATTGCACTTGCACTTGTTATTGCTCAATAGGAAAAATTACAACTGTACTTATAAAAGAGTATATAAAATTTTCATAATTTATTGGAAAAATAAGTGATTTTTGTAAACATATTGTCGTTATTTTTTATTTTAACTTTTTTTCTTTCGGGGTTATTACTTCTCAGATTAATTAAAATTAATTTTTTTAAGCCCACTTATTTGCCGATCTCAAGCTTGTGGCTGAGCTGGTCTTCATAATAATGATGATAATTATAACAGGAGGAACCGTTGATGTTACACAACTGATTTTACACTCGGTGTGAAACACATAAAAAAATTATTTTACAATACTTGATCGGACTTGATCAGTCAAATTGCACATAATCCAACATCATTTTTTTATAATAAAAAATGGTGCTGGATTATAATCATAATATGTACTAGCTGACTGATCAAGTCCGATCAAAGTATTGTAAAATAATTTTTTTGTGTTTCACACCGCGTGTAAAATTAGTTGTGTAACATCAACGGTTCCTAATTATAATAATAATAACGATAATAATAATAATTCAAAGATCATCTAACCGTTTTTGTTTGGTTACTATTAATAATGTATGCTCAAATTTTAGGTTCTGTACAATTCGTGGTTATGAATGTCATAAACCAAATGACATAGATTCTATATATTTGCGGTCTTATTACTACATTCTCGATCATTTGAAATATGTACAAATATATTTATGACGGTGAATTTTGACGCTCTTGACCACATGCATGATCGTTAAATTTGTAATCATTGTGACATTCCATTCTCCATCATGAAATATAATACAGAGTTGGTCGTTTATACGACATCCACGGTTATCTATGAATGTCATAAATTAAATGTCATGTATTGAATTTGTTGAAAATTATGGTCCGAATATTCTTGTGATTGCCAAATCTGCAATTATCGTAAAATTTCGATCACCTATATGATTAATGTCATATATTACTGTCATTTATTTATATTAGGGTAGCAGTGTTGGCATTGGACATATGTCCAATAATTTAAAGATATATTGGACATATAAAATTTTATATGTCCAATCGTTTTCAAAATCATTGGACATATGTCCAATGCCAACTCTGTAGGGTAGGGTAGCTGCGCGACGCAGTCGCGCTAAAACCAGGGACGTTATGAGTACATCTTAATATTGAAAATTTCGGAAATAGAACTTATTTACATTATTATATTTTAAGTAAAATCATAATAATTAATTTCAAAGAGTTAAAACTTCGTTTTCTTGTGGATTTAAATTATATCTTTGCTTTTGCACTATCAATTATTTCATTATTCATCTCAGCTATGTTTCTACTATTTTATTACAATCTATAATTGTATTTACATCGTTATATCATATATTGTTACCTTTTTATGCCCAGCTTCTATCATACAGCTGACAAAAGAGCAATTTGGATTATGCATAAAAATTATAACATGTATTACATAGTTGTAGAAAAGGTAAAAAGTTGAAAGAAAATAAAATATGATTAGGCTATCTAGCATATTAATTAAAATTTTTAAATTCTACAAAATTCACATATAATCTGATTACAAAACAGTATAAAAATTTATTAAGTACTAGTAGTTAGCACGTCCAAATGTCTGTGCTCAGGGTAGCTCGATACGTCGTAATCGGAATAGCAACCAAAATTCAACGGAATGGATCGGAATTGATAAATTTTGCTAATAATCCAATAATCCACGCGCTAAATAAAATTGCCAGATGTTAATTTGCTATAATATAGTTAGTTATTATTATTGATTTATGCCGGCCTAACTTCGATGCATTCCAATCTAGACCTTGACCGATTTCCTGAATTTTGGTTGTACTGTACGACTAACGCTAATCTATCCGTAAATCGCATGATCATACCATATCGATATTGGTTTTTTTGCTAACAATATAACGCGGGACTATAATTTTTCCGCGGGCGAATTAAGATCCCATATGTAAGAATAATTAACGACGGTGTTGATAGATAAAATGAAGAATAAAGATTTTATATGTAAGTTTGGATAGCTAATTGGAAATAAAAAATAAAACGAATAAAAAAAAATAACAGATAAAAAGATAGGCTAAATGTATAAGCCCAAAATATATAGAAATCATTTGAGCACTACTATAAGAAAATGAAACTTCAAAATTTAAGCTTATCATCAAATTCAGCTTGTGAAATTCTGATCAGATATATATTATATGTGATTACATATCATAGATGTTACTATTGTACTATCAGGTTTTTAAAGGCCAAATCTAGTAAAACTAAATTATAAAATTGAAGGCTCGAAGTACAGTTTACTCCTTTCATTTATGATAGTTCATTAACCGGAAATAACAATTTTATCATTTTTTATTTAATAATATAACTTACTATGCCATGAATAAAAATTTAAAATTTTTTAGATTGAAAAATAACTTCTTTGCTAAAACAAAATGCTTTTTTCTTGTGTAATATTTTACGATAGGATTTTTGAAATCTGCGCTAAGCAATGTTAATCTCCAAATGTAAAAAATGTGTATAATAATATGAAAGGCCAAAATAGTATGATAAAAGATGTAAAATACGTACCTATTTAAAAAACCATATATACCATACTAATCCTAGATCACCAATATCACGAGGGATTATTATTACTTATAGGTGAGACTATTAATAAAAAGTATAATTAATCAATTGATTTAGAATAGGTATCACCTATATTGCAAGAGATCC
>CAJVPU010001822.1:0-11874 GCA_910591775.1 Dentiscutata heterogama | reverse complement strand
GATTTTTAGCATTAGCATTATGTTTATATATAATTGATTAGTATTAAATTTCAATGAATAGCATATTATAGATAATAATCAAGAGGTTTGTATATATAAATAGTAGAGTAAAAGTGGGCAAATAGACAGTTAATATATATAAAGTAAATATTTTAGAAGCAAGTAAATTAATATTTATTTATATCACTGCTTTGAAAGAGGCTAGTCTAATATTTTCTACATCCCAAATATAAGACTTAGTTTTCAATATGGATAGAAAGGCTTCATAGCCATAGTACAATGATCTTGATTGTGATGTTTAGGCTTTACAGCTACAATAACATCTTGTAGTTAACTATTTAGGCTCTGTGGCTGTAATAACAATTAATATACTTGCACTGAATCTTATTTTTTAGCTATATAATTATTTGATATTTTGTAAATACAGTATTGGTGCTATATCTTTTTCTGGTAGTATAATTGGTTTGAAACATTTGTATTTAGACTAAGCCATAAAGTCTCAAGTGCTGGGTTGGCTAGACCATTAAGAAGGACTTTAATAGATTAGATTTAACATGTTTGTAAAGGTTAGAGCCTGCCAATGATAACTAGCCTATTTCTATATATATATTTTTTATATAGTAATAAAGTCTTCGATTGAGCAATAATAATATAAAAAATCTATTTGTAGTAGTAATATAATTCTATATGTTTGATAGTCAATAGAAACTTAACCAAATTTATCACTATATTGTAATCTATTATGTTTTGTTATAAAAAAAATTATTTGCATCCATTTTATTTTTTAACTCTTTATCCCCATATTTTGTTTAATCAAAATACCTGTTGACCTTTGTATAATTAACAAATTTCTACTATTCAATTCTGAGTTTTTATATTTTATTGATTGATTGATTGTTTATGAATTAAATTTTGTATTATGTTATGCCTGGATAAAATTATGACATCTATATCACCTAATTCAGAGTTTGTCTGTTTAAATATTTTTGATTAGTCAATTTCAAAAAACATGACCAGAGTGTGGAAAAACAATACAGATATTACTTTTAGATATATTTATTATATTGATATATTAATACTGATGACAAAGTTAAGAAAATATAATCTGTTTAAGCTTACCAATTTTATTTATTTATCTAATTATACAATATATATATATATTAAGTTAATTTATTTTATTTTTTTTTATTTTATTTTTCTATTTATATGATCTATATATATCAAGTCAATTCATTTTATTTTTTTATTTTATTTTATTTTTATTTTCATTTCATAATACAAATAATGTGATTGGATAATCTTGTATGAACTTATATTGCTAACTTTATAAGTATTAATAATCATCAATAACTTACCAAAACTGTGATATTTGATTATTTGCATAAACTCATATTGCTAACTTTATAAGGATTATGATTATTGGTAATTTACTAAAACTGTAATTATTGCATATTTTAATCATTTGCATAATTAATATCGTAAAAGGATTGTTATAATTCTTGATTAATATATAAAAATAAAATGCGGAGATTAAAGACAGTTATTTTATTTCTGTTTACTTTAGCAATCATGTTTTAAGAGAAATGTATGTATAATTAACTATAATTATTTATAATAATTGTTCAATAAATCACTAGGGTGAGTACTAAGCTTATTTCTATTTACTTTAGCATTTGTGCTTTAAGAAAGTGTTGATTAACCATAATCATTTAATTGTTTAATAGATTACTGGCATAAGTATAAAATTTAACTCTGTTCACTTTAGTAATCATGTCTCAAGAAGAATATATATATGATTAGCTGTGATCATTGAATCATTCAATTAATTACCAAGATGAGTACTGAGCTTAATTCTGTTGACTTTAATATATATGCTTTGAGAGAGAATTGATTAACTATAATTATTTAATTATTCAATAAATTATTATGTGAGTATAAATTTTAACTCTTTCATTTAGCAATCATGTTTTAAGGAGAATGCATATACAATTAACCATAATTAATGAATTGTTTAATAAAATACTAGGGTGAGTACCAAGCTTAATTCTGTTGACTTGCATTTGTACTTCAAGAAAGTGTTAATTAACTATAATCATTAATTGTTTAATAGAATCCCAGCATGAGTATAAATTTTAACTCTTTCACTTTAGCAATCATGTTTCAAGGAGAATGCATGTACAATTAACCATAATCATTGAATCATTTAATAAAATACTAGAGTGAGTACCAAGCTTAATTCTGTTCACTTGAGTGTTTTTACTTTGAGAGAGTGTTGATTAACTATAATCATTTAATTGTTCAATAGATAACCAACATGAGTATAAAGTTTAATTCTGTTCCTTTAGCAATCATGTTTTAGAGGAATATATGTATGTTTAACTATAATCAATGAAGCATTCAATAAATTTCTAAGATGAATATTAAGCTTAATTCAGTTACTTAATTTAGTATCTATGCTTTAAGAAAGTGTTGATAAACCATAATTATTTAACTGTTCAATAACCAATAATTTGAATATAAACTAAAAAAATACTATATAAGATAGGTAGTGCAAAGTGCTACCATCAAACTAGTTTTAAGAAAATTGTTGGTGTTAGGCACAAAAAAGTTATAAATACCAGATATGTCTGACCCATACTGTATCTATAGTTTATACCAAAGCTTTTATTATTATCAAAAATATAAAGATTAAAAAATTTAATAGGTGGTTAGCCTATATACTGTAAATGTAATATATAAAAACTAGACTTCTGGCTTGCTTTTAGAGAAAATATAAAAAATTATATTTATGAAGTATAACATGAGAATTGCATTTAGAAAGGTATTGCAAAAAGTCTATTTTAGTATTTAATTTTAATGAATAAAATAATTTAGTTAAACTTTTATTTTTAAAATAATATTTCAAGTGCATTAATTTTTACTTTTAAATTAATTCAATAATCTAAATATAAAAATCAAATAAATAATAAATTTGTATGTTTATAAATACTGTAAGAAGATTTAACATTGTAATACTTACCCTTATGAATATTAGCAGACTCAATAGGTTTACTTGTGAATAATTAATCTATAGGTTGTTAAGTTGACAGTAAAATTGTAATATAGATAATGCATGTATATAGAGTTGTTAAAACTTACCTGACAACTTACTTTATATAATAAGTTACATGCAAATTACTTAACATACTGTTAGACCTTTCTAAATGTATTACATTTTAATAATGTCATATAGAGAATGATAAGAAAAAGTGCATTTATAGAGGTCAAGTATATATTTAGGCAAGCATTTGAGAATGCATTTAAAGAGGGTGTGCACTTATAGAGAGTGTATTTAGAGAGGTCTTACTGTATTGTGATAATACAGTATACAGAAGTTTGTACTAGATATCAGATAATCAAACAGTAAATACTTTTCAGAAACTATAGTATGTAGTCAAAGTTGTATTGATATTACTATAAAAAATTCTATTACAAGCAAATTTTTTTTTTTTTTTTTTTTTTTTTTTTTTTAAGTGAGGTCTTTTTCTCAATTCCTTTATTATTTATTATGCAAAATTAATTTACAATTTGTTTACATAAGTTTTAGAGGAAATGAAGATTAAGCTAATTTACTTCAGACCTAAACCTTAGCTAGGTAGGTTAAAAACCTCTAAACTATGAAATGGGGCAAGAATGAGGGGAGGTGTATAAGTCCATGTAGTTTAGTAACTAGCGGTTGTAGATATGTTAACTTGTTAGGTTTTGGGTGTGATTGGTATGTCGAATGTTGGCAGTTGATGAAGTAGGTAGGTTGATTAGTATTGGGTTACTTGATGAAGTTGAGATCTGGCTAGGTATCTAGATTTTTTCTCTTATTTCAGTGGTTAGCTTATTGTAGAATTAGAGTGCCAGTTGCATAGCTTGACTAGGCAGATGAAAAGGCAGAAGCATTAAGGTAGTGATGAATCCGATCAGGAGGTTGTTGTTAAGGTAGGTGTTATAGAAGGCTTGGATAAAGGAATTACAGTTAGTAATATTTGCATTATATTTTAATTCAATGTGATCAATAGTTGAGTTGATAATTGATGTAATATTAGTGGGGTTGGTTGTGCACATGATCCAGTGGTTGTCATCTTCGAGTGCTTGTCAACATCGTTGACAAGTTGGGTTTGTGTGGGTATGTGGATGTCTTGAATAGAGATTTACTAAGTTTGGGAGTTCTTTCATCAAAAGATTGCATTTGAAATTTTTTATTTTGGATATCTTGGGGTTAGTGTATTGATGGAGGGGTTTGTCGTTGTATTGCATGTATTCAAATGTTGTGCTTCATAGTATGTTTCAGTGTATTTGGAGCAGCTATTGGATTCAGTTTTGTTGAAGCCAATTGGCTATATTTTGAGCAGTATGTATTTTCTTTATGGTTGTCTTTAGGTTATCTGAGATAAATTGTTGGTTAAGAGAAAGGATGTATGTGCTGTAAGAGTGGGGAAGAGGTCAAGTTCAATTTAGATAGCCTCAGTTTGTTTATTTATTTTTCTTAAAGAGCAGATGTGGTTGGTGCTGATTTGGATTGATTTTGCAAGAATTGCTTTCTGTATGAGCAGAAAGTAGGCATAGTTATTCATTTTTCAAAGGTCTTCTATGAGTGGTATTGTTATATTTATGAGCTGAGGAATGGATTGAATAATGTGTCGGGAGTTTGTGTTGAGTATGATGTGAGCATTATTGGGGGCTAGAGTTATAAGTAAAAAGAGACTTGTGAGTGCAATTTTGTTGATATTGGGCCAGGTTCTGTTTTGGATAGTAAGGTTGATTGAATTGGATGGGTGAGTATTCTTGTTAGATAGAAGATGAATAATTGCAGTTGGGATACTAGTGTGGGTGTTTTTTTGTGCTGTAATAGTTATTTCTGCTTAAATATTGTTTGTTGTAGGTAGGTTGAGATTGTATTTCCAAAAGGTTTTAGTATAACTAGTAATAGACTGGGCTAGTTCAAAGGAGATTCGGTGAGTGTGGGGGATGTAACATTATGGTGTTCTGTGTGGTGTTTGTATTAGGCGTGGGTTATGAAAGGTTGTTATATTTCCATACCAGTACTTTTTTGAGTTGACTTGAATTTCAGTAATGTTGCTATTGGGGAACCAAAAGGTACAGTTTTTTGTCTTGGTAGTGGGGTCATGTAGTATATAACCTGGGCAGCGAGTTAGGAGATTATAATTGTTGAGGTTCCAATGTTGTATTTTAAGTAAGTCATCCTTATAAGACATTGTTCTTCCAATTGCGAAATGTAAGGATATAATCTAACATTTGTTGTGCTATTTGTTAGAATGAGTTTTCCAGATATATGGGCTAGGTTGTGTTAGAACAAATGTGTTTGTAGCTATGGCTTGTAGTAGTTTGTGAATATGTGTAAACTACTTCGGGTTCTTCCGTATAGAATTTTACTGATGTTGTGGTAAACGTTTGTCCAATTTAGTAGTTTTGAGTTATCGTAGTTTGTAAATTGTTCAATGTCACTTATTTTGTGATGATTAAGTTTTGCTTTAATATATGTGGCTTTATTTATATGAGCTAAGATCGTGTTGATAGAGTGGCCTGGTGATTGAAGAGGTATTGGCCAGGAGTTTGCTGTATGGAAAAATTGTAGATTGAGTGAATGGATATTGTTGACTAAGTGTGTAGTAAATGTTTTAAATTCTTTTGTAGAAAATTAAGGTGTGTGTGTCAATATTGACTGATTAGAGAAAGTGTTATTTTGTAGTTGCTAAATATGAATATTAAAGGTTAATAGGGAGAGGGTCGAGTTTAATAGGTTTTTAAAAATGGATACATGGTGGGCTTGTTGTAGTTGGTTGATGTCTGTTAGTTCATATAAATAAGATAGGTGTCGAGTTGAATTTGGTAAGGAGCGGGATATAGTTGCTTTTGTTTTGATAATGGCAATACAGTATTTAGTAAGATTGGATGTCTTAGCAGTGGTTAAGTAAGTGTTTGATAGTTGATAATGTAGACGGGCAAGTAAGACTGTATTTATGATATAGATAGTTTGTTTTTCAGTGATGAGAGTGTGGCATAGCTTGTTTAATTCTTGGTTTAGTTCGTACTTTAGTTTTTGAATAATCAGTCTATTGTTGTGGGGTGGCATATGTAAGTTTCAAGAAATCAGAAGGTATCTTTGGGGGGAAGGTTGTGTATAGGTTAGTTTTGGAAGGTTATTGGGAGTAAGTCAGTGGTGTTGTTGTGTAAGAGTATTAACTTATTGGGGTTGACAGAAATTTGGGTGAAGGCATAGAAGGATGAAGCAATGAATAGGATGGTTTCGAGTGACGTTCCACTATCAGCAATCCAGGTGGTGTCGTCCATGTATGCAATAACTGTGTTTGATGTCTGCTTTACTGTTTGTGTTGTAATAGGGTGTGTTGTCATTGAGTGGCCAGATGCTGTAGAAGTTATTCAATGGATCAGAGGTCGTAATATATTCGCCACAGGATGGGTGAGATAGTTTCACCTTGGTCGAGTTCATCTTCAACAGGGTAGGGTCATGTTTTTTCAAGAGAAGTGATGACTTGGTTTTGTCAGTATGCAAGAATGTTGGTAAGTAGTTGGATGAATCCTTGGAGAATATGGATGCGCTCAAGTGCTTTTTGGAGCAGAGGAATGTGTACGGTGTCATAGGCTTTCGACATGTCCTGAGAAAGTACCCAGAGTTCTTTGTTTTGTGTATAGGCGTCTTCTAAGATGTGTGTGCTTTGTTGGATGAGTTGCAGAGTAGAGGTATGTGGGAGTGCTACGTGATTTGCTGGGTCTAGTATATTGTATTTGATTAATATTTGGTTGAGATGAATGGTTAATATTTTTGTAAATATTTTTCTTGAGTGTTCGATCAACGTGATGGGTCTTGTTTTGTTTAGATTACCCAGTAGGTATCCTTTCTTAGTGATAGGCCATATTAGGCCTTTATGCCATAGCTGTAGTATGCTTTGAAGGTTGAGGCAGACATTGAAGATATGTGTTAGTTGTTTAATCGCATGTTGGGGGAGCTTTTTTGGCATCTCATTGGATATGAGGGAGGGGCCGGTTACTTTTTTTTGGGGTGCATTATTAACTGTTGTTTGGACCTCTTCACAAGTTATGGTGTTTAATAGGAACTAGAAGGTATTAGATGGAATGTTGCTGAGTGGTTGGTAGTAGCTTTCCTATTCTGTCTAGGATGAGGAGCTGGGTGGGTTGGATTTGGTCCAGTTGTGGAAATATTTCTTTGTTGCTTCTTTGATTTCATTAGGATCCATTACGATGTCAGTTGGAGTAGTGATATTGTTGTATGAAACAGGGGTATGTGTTTGTTTTAGTATACTGTTTATCATCAGGGTTGTATTGTTGTCAAAATTGTTATAATGGCGCAATACGTGCGATTGAATAGTTGCTTTTTTCTGGGCATTATTTTTGATGTTGTGTGCTTGATACAGTGTATTTCTAATACTTTTTAGCTGAAGTAGTGTTTCATTATATTGCTGTATTTCTAGGCTTTGGGGAGTCAGAGTTATTATAGAAGAATTAGTTAGTTTGTTGATTTGTTGTAGGATATTGTTTAGATGGTTTGCCACAAAATTGGAAGAGAAAGGGGTAGGTCACTTGAGTTTAACAATAGTGTAATTTGCTTTTTTTAATGCATTGTGCAATGTAGTAGCTTTAAAAGTGTGAGTAAAGAATTTTTTGAGGCAGGTGTAGGTTGCAGATAAGTAGGTTTTTGCAGCTTGTTCCATGATATTGTTCAGATTATTCCAAGTTTTGTTAAGCATTGTAGTGTTAGGAATAGGTTAGAGAAAGCGTGAGGATGCTGTTAGGTGAGTTGTGATATAGTTGGCAAAGTCATTCTATTGTTCATTGGTTGTCTGAGAGTATAGGTATTTTTTTCAGTATTGTTTTTTTGTTCATGGCTGTTTTTGAAATGAAGAAAGTTCCCAGGTGGATTGGAGTATTGTATGATCGCTTTGTGTTGATGAAGTAGAATCAATATATGTAGGCCTTGAGAATGCCAGTGTGATTTCTGGATTAATCCAAAAATCGTCAATTTGGCTGGAGTGTGTGTTTCTTTGCCAAGTAGGTTCTGTGATGTCATGTAGTTCTAGCAGACTGATGAATCCCAAACTTGATAGGAATTGGAGCAAAGGTGTGTTCTGATAAAAGATTCATCAGTTAATATTGTTGTTGAAGTTACTTGCTACAATGATATTAAAATATCAGCTACAAGCTTGGTTTATCCAATAGGTAATTTGGTCTTGGGCTTTTTTGGCTTGTGTAGTGATATTAGATGGAAGGTAGATCGAAATTAGTCTTGTACGATTATTTTTGGATAAGTATAGGTCAATAAGAAGTGCAAATCTAGGGATTGTTAAAATGTTATAGATATAGGTTTGTAAATGATGTTTTATCACTATTGCTGTGCCCATACAGGTTTCTCTCACATTTGCATTACTTAGGTTGCAGTTTGATGTGAATATCTTAAATAAAGGGTTTGAGAGGGAGGCTGAGTTGGATGAAGTGTTAGATAATTTGGTTTCAGTTATAAAGATTAAGTCTGCTTGAAGGTTATGACATTCTTCTAAGAATAATTGAAGTTTTAGTGGCTGGTTGATACCCTATACGTTATGGTTGTTGAAAATTAGATTTGAAATTAAACCAAGTGGTGGCAGTGAGCCATTAGATGATGATGTTGTGTTACTCATGTGTAATTTTGTTTAAAGAAAAGTCTGTGGATTTTGGATATGGGTTGGAAGGTGAGTAGTTGTCAAAGATTTGCCAGTTAGGAAGGGGTAAATCAGGTAGAGCCAGTATGTAGTCAGGTATAAATCTGATAGCAAAATATGTTTGAAGTTTGTTGATTATATCTTCGGTATTGGAATGTGCTTTAATTGGGATCATTGCCAGTAGCTCAGGGTCAAGTTTTGAGATATGAGTAGTTAAATCTTCAAGGGTATTAGGTAAAGTAGGTTTTTGGTTGGGGTATTTTTTTTGGGGATATTAATCCATGAAGTAGGAATGCGATAGAAGAAGTAATGATTTTGCAACTCTCTAGTGATGTCAACCAATTGTTTGAGAGATGTAATAGGAATAGTTAAATTCATTTCTTGGACTGCCCGAGGGTCTGTTGGTAGGTCCGGTTTGTTTGTATAGTTGATGTTAATATAGTTTTGGGGTAGAGGGGAAAGAAGGTTGAAACGATCTTCAACTTCAGCAATGAATTGTTTTGCAACTTCTTTTTCTAGTATTGGGAAGTTATAATTGATTTTAGTGATAATGGATGTAGGTTCAGCCAGTAAGTTGGTTTTTGAACAATGTAATCATTTGGGAGGTGTTTAAACCTAAAGTGAGGTTAGAGGATCTCTGTGAAGGTTTGGAGATTATATTTGTCTTTGGGTTTACAAGAGAAAAACTGTCAGAATCTGTGTAAAAGTTGCTGTGGTGTTAGGGGTAGTGGGGTTTTTTTGGAAGAAGGTTGAAGTAATTTTCTGGAATCTCTTTAACTTCATAAAGTCTTAGAAGTTTTTTTCTGTATTGAGCTAAATATGGTAAGGATAAATGATCCGAGATAGGAAACAAGTCATGAAGGGATGAGTCAAGATCAGATGGGTTTGTAGAAAGTGGTAGTAACTGTTCTTGGAAGTAGCAATCTGGAAGTGATTCGAAGAAATAGATACATCGAAGTGCAGTTACTACTGCTCTGGTTTGTGTGCGGTTAATAATAGGGAGATTGAAGGGGAGAAGTTCAATAATGTTATCAAGAATGTTCGTGATTGATGTGGGAAGGGGGGTTAGGTGTTCTTGTGAAGCTCTGTGAATTAGTTGCCAGGTATTTTTAAACTGAATAGTGTAGGCAATTTTGGCAAAGTTGATGCAGTAAAAGATCTTTCTGGTGATGTCATGGGGCTTAGTTTTTAAAAAATCGATGTTTGTGATATAGTCAACTGCAAGTTTGAGTTTAAGTTTTTCAAGGATTTGATTACGGTTGTTTTTGTTTAAAAAGTAAGTTTGATGTTGTCGGTTGTATTTTTCTAGAGCCATGTTAAGAAGCGCATTGAATTCAATTTAATGTGGTGGGCTTTTTCTTTATTTTGAGTAAAGAATTTGAAAAAGGTTATGTCAAAGTAGTCGAACTTGGTTTTTATAGTGATGGGTAGATTATATGCTGTGGGCTGTAAGCTAAATTTGTGCGAAAAAAAAGAGGTGAGTGTTGATTCATCTGTGAACACTTTGAGTATTGTATCGATATTCCATTTGTTCGAGTCAAAGAGGCCTTTTTTTCGTGAAAGATTGTTGATAACTATCTGGCTCCAGAGTGTTGTTTTATCTAGTTCTTTTGGTAATGTTGTGATATGTTTGTTTAATAGGGCTTGACTGTAAGTTGGCCTGTTTGGTTGTGAATAGATTGTTGAGGTAGACTTGTTGTTGCCAGAGGCGGAAGAGGTCAGTTTGGTGGTAGTCGGCTGAGTAGTGAGTTCAATTTCCATTGTGTCATCAGTTGTAGTATGAGCTGGGTTATCTGTTTTGTTTTGATTAGGGGCGTGGAATATTTTAGATGGAGTGTTTATTGTTGGAGTTCCCGGCAGGTTTGGTACTGAGTTATTTGGGTTGTTTATATTTTGTTTTGCTGTTGGTGATGTCATACGATTGGCAGATGGGGGTAAGCAAGATTCCCCCAAAGTGGAGTGTATACTTGGTGAAGAAGAATGTTCTTGAGTTGCTTGATCATTGGGTTTATTTCTTTTTGCAGGTAGTTCGGGTAAGGTGGGAGATAATTCCATGGGTTCAGTGGTGCTGCCGAAGAGTGTGTCTGTTACAGATTGTAAAATGGACTTTCAGTAAGCCATATCAGCATAGTGCTCTGAAGTGAGCTTCTCAAAGAAGAGAGAAGTTTTATAGTTGATACGACTGCGCTTGTTTTTCCTTATCTCTCTAGAGTTAGTTGGTTGGTAGCTTTCTCTGTTGTTAGTTAACACTAGTTAATATTTAATAAAATATATATGTTCTGTCTTTGTTTACTTTTTAGTCAAATTTCTAATTTCCTATGATTTTCAGGGGAATGGGAAAGAGTTTTATTATTATAATATTTTTTTTTCTATTACAAGCAAATTTGAAAAATCAGCATTTATATTTTTATGATCTTTGTTTTATTTTTTAACTATTGTGTTAAATGCTATTGTTATAGGGTACATAATGGCAGGTGGATCAATAATACAGTAATAACTATAAAATAGCGAGTCTATGAATGGCTTAGTCTAGAGAGACATTTAGATTTGGTGGGTGAGTGATTTTAAGGTTGTAGGTGTGTCTTCTAACCTTTATCTAAACCTTACTATAGGTACTAATACTTATGCTTTTAATTCAAACTAATTATCACACAAAATCCACGGCTTGAGTTCTTCAACAATGACTCAAAAACCAGAACTAATCAACTACAAAATCCACAGTCTGTCAGGATTCTGGAAAACAACCACAACTATCATCAGTCTATCAAGACAGTTGGAAAGTAATAACCACAGAGGCTCTCAGTACATTGAGAAACAACCAGACAGGGTTTCAGTACACTTATTGAATATCATATGAGCAAGGAAACAACAAGCTAAGATCTTTCACTATGCTACTTAGTGATCGATCTGGGTAAAAAGTATTTAGTTAGAGCATTGTTTATTTAGGAATATTTATTAGGGAACAATAATTGTAAGCAGCATGAAACTTTCTTTTCTCTAGGGCCTTCACGGGCTTTATTTATAATAAACGATTGAGTATTACAATAAATCTATAAAATGCAAAGAAATGAATTTATCAGCTAAATTGAATAAATGTGATAAATCAGATAAATTGGATAAATTCATTAAATTCATTAAATTCATTAAA
>CAJVPU010001821.1:0-11880 GCA_910591775.1 Dentiscutata heterogama | reverse complement strand
CAAATAAAAGACTTCTTTTTTTTTTTGCGTCGTTATTAGGGTTCAACAGTGTGATCAAATTTGGCTTAGAAATTTTAAGTTCTCCCAAAATTTTACTAATCATAAGAACCATTTATCCGAAAAAGGGTTCCATAACAAGCGTAGGCTATCTATTGCGCGAAATTTTTTATGCGCGTATACAAAAATAAGTAACGCACAAGTCAAATATGGGTAATTAAATTGGAATTCTATAATTCTATCAATAGCAAGATTGTGCAGCGACTTTGATTACTCTTATTATATTTTTTCAACTCTATTTAACAAAGATCACGCGAATAACAAGAAAAAATCGTGTAACTTAACTAAAAAAAATTTTTTTTTGCATAAAAAACTCATTGTAATGTGGAACAATTTAATTTGAAACAGCATTGCTGTAATAATGAAATTTCTAAATCTGTGTTAATGGCCGAGGTTTGGTATTATGAAGTCCTCAGTACAGGTTTTTCTTTGAGTATCTCCAAATGGGTAAGTGAAACATGCAATTCGATTATACCCCACTATCTGAATAATCAAAGTTTAGCTCAGTTCTAAGGAATCCCGAATTATCAAATAAAATTCGTTGGGGTTGTGACAGAAATTTAAAAAAAATTTTTTTCGAAAAAAAATAATTTTTTTTTTCAAAAAAATAGTGACGTTGACGAATAGGGATTCTAAATAAGGGTTCTGATGCGCAAACATGAGAAAATAGTGCCTTAAACTCATTTACGTACGACACATGAACCAGTCTATTATTGAAAATTGCATTGTATAGTGTGTGACATCAAAAAATTTTATAAAAAAAGATTAACTGCATTTTTTGTGTTGTTGTCGATACTCTCGGATATCTTCCAAGTTTACTTATGAGCCAAGTATGTTGTCTTCATGAAAGATATGCTTTTATTATCCTGTCGTACTTAGAATCTTCAATACTGATTTCCTAGGTGAAGTACGCATATTCTCTTGTCTCTTTATTCGACCATGTGGTTCGAATCGTTTAATCGAGCGTAAACCTTTCTAGAAAGTGGTAATTAACTGTCTATTTCTCACCTAAAGAAAATAATAATAATAATTGAGGCCAGTTAGAGATATTAATCGGACCTAGAAATTTTTAGTCAGAGTCGAATTTTCTGCTAATGTTTTTTTTTTTCTTTTTTTAGATAGCAATACTTATAATTATTTATGAGAGATTAATATATGATGCAATAGAACGCTGACTAAAGTTATCTGGATACCATATAGAGATTACAATACTCTTTATATAAAGGGACGATAAATATCTCCTGGGTATAAAATGTAACGTGTTCACGCATAGGGTTGGTACTTTAACCAGTGTTTAAAGCGAAATTCGCTAATAATCCAAAAAAATTCGTCTCACTTTATGATATTTAAACATATTCAGTCATTGCTTAGGAAGATGACTTATAGTTTGCAATTTTTTATTGGTCCGATTAATATCTGAATTCAAATGAAGCCTCTTTTTTTTCGTTCATAATATTCTAAACTTTATCCAAGATTTTACGGATCCGTTCTAATATCTTAAACCTTTTTATAAGAATGCAGATTTATCACTGAAAGCAAAATTATTAACATTAGCTCATCTAATTTTTACAGTCGTAAATTAGAAATCGTATACTGAATACCGGGTAACTGGTTTGTACACTTGTTTGTGTAATCATCTTAAAAAAAAAAGAAAACGCTGATTGTTTCTGTCCAAAAGATGCCAAGGATGACTCGAAAATCGGTATAATCAATGCAGCAAAATTCTTAAAAAAAGTACATTGGCTCATTGTTGGCATTCACGGGAAAAAAAATTCGGTACATGCTATGCAAATCGTGAATTTTATCCCTTCCCTCGAATAATTTTTTAAGACTACCATATTTTGTGTCCTAATGATATATAATTTTTGTATATTTTTTGTTGTATGTATGAACATAACTTTTTTTTCGTTATGTCAATCATATGAATCTATGAAACTATAAGCTTGTTCATTTTTTCACTTTTATTTTATTTTATTTTTTTTTAAGTATTATTATATTTAAAACTGATAAGTTTGCTGTTCTCTTTTAAACATTATATACTTGCTTTTATGTACAGTACTTAAAGTTCTTTTTGTTTGCTAAAAGAGTTTACGATAACAATCTTTACCTAATTAGAGATTGTAATACTCACAAAAATATAATAGTTTGATTTTGTGTTAAGTCAATCTGAAAGACAATAACGAATTGAATAGTTTATTTCTCTGTGTGGTTAAGGCAACACAAAATAAATAATTTTAGTGTACCGAATTTATTTGTTCACACAAGAGTAAGCTGAATTAAAATGCTGAGCTATAATCAACCAAATTGTATAGTTATGTAGTATAACTAGGCCACAGTAAACAATATATATCTGGAAAAGTCATTCAAATCTGGAGTTGAGGCGATAAGATTGATTACATTTTGCCAAGTATTAAATTCGAATAAATGACCATACCATACAACAAGAAAAAGGAAGAGTTCCCAGGTATTTGCATATCATTAAGTATGATTAGGCAAGAGTATAACCGTTAATTTTGTTAAAAGCTAAATAATCTTGCAATTCATCGAAATTGCATCACTTAGTCGGTGGGAAATCTAGTCTGAAAGTTTGGTCAGAACTTCGTTATTATTACCAAACATGTATAGTGTAGAAGTGTATCTTAGGCAAATTTTCGATCTTTGCCGTAATGGTAAATATTATAGCATATCATATAATTGTATAATACATCTCACTTATTTTGAGAGTAGGTCCTTAAGCAGCTTGACTATTAGTCATCAATAGTCATCAATATGAATTTTCCAATCCATTTTATTTTTTAGGGAATTCTTTAATAGTTAATGGGCCCTCTTTAAGTGTAGGGTGTGGGAATTGGTGCGCCCAAAGAAAATGGGTATTTATAGAGACTATATTTGCGCCACGTGATCGTAGTTTAAACACTATATATTTTTTTGAACCCGTTAAAATGATCTGCATTAAAAAAAGATAGATATGCTTTAAAAAAGAGGCTCAATCGTAACGCCCTGGAGTGTTTCCGCAGTATAGTAGCTCCCATTTAGAACTCACGTAATACGTATTCTGAATTTTGTCATACGCGAACGAAATTTGTTAATTTAAGTTTCGGCACAAAATTACCAAGATCGTCGATAAGTCCCAAAGTTTCGGTATATACCTCCAGTCGGGTAACCGGATATATCGTCGATTTTAATTAAACCAATCATATTTGAAATACGTGTATTATCGTAATAAATGTCAAAAGAATCAGAAATGGATATATGTGAGATCTGGATTAGGAACAACAACTGTGATTCTCTTGAAAAGCGCTATAACGGAAAATATTATAAATATTATATGTTGCTTTATGCTTGTCGAAATAAACCGGCGTTTCAGAATCTGAATTTGTCGATGCAAAAAGAGAAAATAAAAAAGATCATAGATAAAAAGGTGAAAAATCGTATATTGATGCCTGTGCAGGTCTTCTATGAAACGATAATACAAATACAGGTTAAAGTACTGTACATGATTTACATGAAAGTATGCTCGATGAATGACTTGACGTTCGAGGATTATTTTGATTCGTTTGATTAGATGATCAACACGTGACCGAGAATTCTCTCATATCGTAAAAACAGAAGTACAGGATCTTCAAAACTTTGAACCATGCATACTATGAACCACTTTTATAAACATTGGATAGTAATTATTATACAATTATAAGAGAGCGTTAGTTTCCAAGATCAAAAGATAATGCAAATCGGGTAATAAAATCAACGTTACTAACACATGCTATTATACGAAAATCAGAAGCATGCTTTAAGATAAAAAAGGGTATATGTGAGCCGATCGGGCGCTACAGTTGTAAACCTATTAAATATAACTGCTAAGTTTTTTAGATATCATCCTATTCTTTTGTAATAAAGAGAATAAGCTTCATTCACATTAGTAGTCATTTACATTAGTTGTATTAGTTAAATATTAATGAATGGACCTCGGTTTGTAACACTAAGACTTGCTGGTGAATCTTATTCAATTGCAAGCTTCAAAATTAAAATCTGATTGGCTATTTATATTTAGTTTCGCCAACAAGCTTAGTACTAAGTCAGAGTTTGAATAATTAAAGCCATTTGAAGCTCATAAAAGTTAAACTCTAGTAGTATAGATATATAATTGTAGATACCTGATTGACAGAATTGACAAAATAAAAATTGAAATAGAAGGTTACTCTAGGAAATCATTAAAATATAGTAGTGGTGGAGAAAAGTTTGAAAATAATGTTAATTTTGTATTTTCGGAGATTAGACTTAAACCCTACCGCTACAGTTTGTAATATGTTTATGTTTTATTATATTGTGATTATAATATTATTTTACGAGATTCTAAAATCTTTGTTATTCGAGGGCGATCATAGACCAACTTTCGTACATACGTACGTACGCACGCACGTTCGAAAAACTATTGATCTGTTTTAATGATTTTATTTTTAAACGGACGCTACATTCGTCTAAGTCCAAAATCATTGAAAACGAATCGGGGCTATTCTTGAGATATCGCCATTACTTAGTAGTGTGTTCAATAATAAATGGTATATATAAAATAATTTTGATACCTCGAGAATAAAGTTAACTGGACAAATTATTCATACAATGTTTCGGATAACCATATTAGTAATTTCTACCCGGATCTAATCCTTACTTAAAAATGAAGAATGAATGAATCATTTTCGATGATTTTGGACTTAAAACGAATCCACTAATCTGCTGCATTCTTTTAATCCTAAAATTATTCATTCTCTAAGTGTATAAAATGAAATGCTTTTTATTAATTACATTAACATTAATACAGTAGCACTAACTTTGAAAATTTTGGCTTAAACCAATGATAAAGTCTATAGCGTTCGTTTAAGCGCTGATCCACAGAAAGCGGATAACAATGATTCCTAAGACATTGGTGGAATAGTATGATCTTTCGTTATCTTATCGTTATGCAACGATCGGCATTGTATGACTCTCGAAAACGGCTGATGATTTTAGACTTAAACTGTAAGATTCTTCTAAGTATAAAATTATTCGAAATTGACCTGTTGCCTTCGGATTACCAAAGATACTCATTCCAGGTCTTTTTATAAGAATTCAACGTTAGTAAATAAACCCTTTCCAATCCTTTCTTTACAATCATTGAGTCTATCCCGATGGTAACAATAAAACCCACATGCCATATAATATAATAAATAATTAGTTATCACATCTTTACGCCATGCATACTGTCTGTACGGAGTTTGTTTTTTTTCAGCTATCTACAAGAATATAACAGGAAACTTTCAGCTATATGAATTAAATTATCCAATAACGATAATATATAGGTAATTTGCGAATTTCAGAACCATTCTTCTAAACCGTTATCTTTGCGTAACTTTACAAATTTGTACGTTAATATTGAGGCAATATATGCGTCATTTTGCATTATAATCTTCATAATACATCAAACACTGACCATAAAAATTACGCAATGGAGGCACTTTCTGGGGCAACGCTAATTTTTTTCATTATTCGAAATTTATCAAGAGGTAAAAAAGTATGATATATGATCACATGTAATCACGTGCATACCTTTTCATTATCAGCTTTCTTGGAATTTCAATACCTTTCTTGGTAATTGACCATTCCACGCCCCGATTCTGAATATTTCTAAGCATGTTTAAAAGTAGCAAACACCCTTCACTTATGATTCATGACCGTCAATTTGTTTACATGATAACATGATATCATTATGGGCCGGTGCGATTGTTTTAATGAACCTTACTAACTATAACCGGTGTGATCATCACCAGGGTACATATCTCTAAAAACATACTAAGGATCGGGTACTCTAAGTAAAAATGTTCAGAACCTCTGCAAATGTTTTAAAACATCATGTTTTTAAAACATGGTTTAAATGTTTTAAAACATTTAAATTTTTCAATAAAAAACAATAAAAATCAAATATTCATTTATTAACCAATCAGATTATAGAATTTAATCACACGATTACGTCGCATCTAAAGTAGCCACCTATCCGATTTAAATATATTGTATAACTACCTGGCTAGAATTATGTATATATATGAAGATTCAATTTTAGAGCTTAATAAATTGCAACTTCAGATTCAATTTTTTATATAATATTTAATAAAAAACACAAAAATGGTTTAATATAATAATATATAGTTATTGTATAGATAATTAAAAATATATTAAACAGTGGTAGCTAATTGGCAGATTATACTACAATGATCTAAACCAATCAGCTGCCACTATTTAATACTTATATAAATATTTTTTATTACTTATAAAAAAAATTTCAAAACTGTATTCTAACTCTAAATTTTAATAAAAATAGTTATATTATCTTTAGATAAAAATAGTTAAAACATATTAAATAATTTTTAATTTTTTTTTAAAAAAAACTATAATTAACTTTTTAAGTTTTAATAAATACAGTTATGCCTTAATATAATTACCATGTTAAAGGCCAAAATTTAGTGATTATAAAAAATTGTAACTAACTATATAAAGATTAAAATTTATATGTTTTATAATACCATATTCCTCCAAAAACAAGCACCTCTTTTTTGTTATAAGGTTGTTTATTTTTGGGTACTTCAGTAAAATAAAAAAATACCTTTACAAAGAACCAATTTTTGCTTGCTTTTGTTCATCGTAATAATCACATGATTGTCTCCTGTGATTTCTCTTGTCATGACAATCATTTGATTGTCTTTTTTGCATCACCCTATTACATATCTCTCATAGAAAAAAAAATCAAACAAAATTCATAATCGAACATTAATCTTAAGCTTAATGTAGTAAAAGAAACAGTTTGTAGTATTTCAAGCTGATTTTTAAAGTTTAGAAAAAAAAATAAAAAAAAAAATAATAATAAAAATAATAATAATAATAATAATAATAATAATAAAATAATAAAAAAAATTGGTTAATACTGTAAATATGGGCTGACTCACTCAAAAACCAAACCAAAGAAATGCCTCCAAGTCAAACCAAGGAAAAATTCTTAAGCAAAATCAGGGAAATGTTATCAAGACAAGTCAAAAAAATGTTCCCAAGCCAAACCAAGATAACATTCCCAAGTCAAGACAAGAAAATATTCCTGATTCAAGCAAAAAAAATATTTTCAAGCATAGAAGTCTTTTACTTGTCTGTAATAGTAGTTTTATTAAAATACAAGCACAATATAATAAAAAAATATTTCTTTAAATAAAGTAAACCAAATTGTTAAATGTAGTACTAAAGTTATTAAGCAAACATAGACCTCCTATTCTATTGCACAAAAATTAGAAGTAATTAAATATACAGTACAGCATAGAAGAAACATGGTAGCAGTTAATTTTAATCTTGATGCTAGTATAGTTAGATATTAGATAAAAGCAAGCTCAAATTAGATAGCAGAAATCAATAGCAAAAGCAAGTGAATTGGTTCTAGTCAAAGGGCTTTTTACACTGAGGCTAAAAAAAGCCAATATATATAGATAATTGAACAAAAAAAAAAAACATTAGCTGTAACTTATAAGATTATACAAAACCAAATAATGGAAATTTTGCAATAATCAGATATAGTAATTCTTTATAGTGATTCTGCAAGAACATTCAAAATGTCTCATTGTTAGACAGTTATATTTATGAAAAGAAATAAACTAGTACTGCGATAACAAACAAGAATTTCACAAAAACTTTCTGAACAAACTTAGAAGTTGTTAGAAAAATTTTATGAATATATTATTCATTTTAAAAGCTTAAAGTTTTTTAAACTGGGTAATAACTTTAATATAAACAAAACACCCATTTGGTTTGACATGGCTAGTAACTTTACTGTCAATTCAAAGAGTAAAAAAACAGTTCATATTTATGCTATGAGTAATGAAAAAATAGGTTCATAGTTGTTTTGACATGTGCTGTAGGAAATTTATAATTTTTTTTTCTTTTTTTTAGCATGTTTTATTTACTAATACTATTATATATTTATTATTATAGATAGAAAAAAGCTTCTCCCTATTTGTATTTTTAAAAGAAAACAATTATCACATAATAAGCAAAGATGAATTTCAGATGGCATTGTAGTTTGGTTTTAAACTAATAGTTGGATAAATACCAAATTAATAATAAAATATGTGAACTATCTTCATGAATTAAGACTAAAAAATAAAACTAGAAATAAGCCAGCAATGTTAGTATATGATTTCTTTAAGGGCTACCTAAATGATTCAGTTAAAAGTAAGTTTCATGAGTGTGGTTTTGACCTAGCTGTAATTTCTGCAGGTTTGACTTGTATATATCAACTGCTTAATATTGCTATCAACAAACTATTCAAAAATAACTTGTACAAAAAATGGTATAAATAGATGGAAAAAAGTGGTGCTGAAAATACTGCTACAAGAAATCTTTGCTATGCTCTAATAGGTAATATATGTATGTAAATTAAGAATTCTTGAGAAAATTTTTCTAATGAAATGATTGTAGAATCTTTTAAAACTTGCAAAATTTCAAATGATTTAAATAAATTGAATTCTGATTTGAAAATTATTGATCTTTGCAATGCTAACAATAATAATGATAATATTGAAAGAGATAAACATAGTGAATTCATTCATTATCAAGTTTCTGCAGAAATGAGAAGTTTTGTTGCAATAAATAATCTTGGATATAGCTTTTAAAATAGAATAGAAGTTGATAATACTGATAAAAATGATAATATTGATAATAACAGTTATGTTAGTGATGGCTATATTAGTGTCAATTAAGTTGTCAATAATGTATAATTAAAATAATATTGCGATTGTATTTTTATTTTAATATATTGTAGTAATATAAAAAGTAAATTGAATTGATGACTTGATTATTAGAGCAATACGAATTTTACAATTTTATAATTAATTGTGATAACTATTTGAAGCTAAAGTTATGTGAAATATATAAAGTCATTAGAGCTATAAAATAAAGAATAAAAAAAATATTGCTAGAAAAAAAAAAAAATACTGCTAAAAAAAAAAAAAAAAGTATTAATTACTGGTGCTTTATTGATAGATTATAATTTAGAATGCAAAAAAAAAAAATTCTTAAAAATATAATACTGTTTTTTATTAAATATAATTCTTAATTATGCAACTTAACTATTAATAAAATAAAGTCTCACTTTGGCAATATTAGCTTTGAAATACCAGTATCTGTTGTGCAACTTGAATTTAATTATTTATATATATTATGTAATATAAGTATATATTTACAAAATTAAAGGTTTTTATTTTAATTCAGAGGTGCTTATTTTCGGATATATACAAATTATAAGGGGTGCTTATTTTTGGGAAGTGCTTATTTTTAGAGAAATACGATAGTTAAATTTAAAAAAAAATAGTATAATTATAACAAAAATATAATTATATTAAGAGTAGCTATAATAAGATCTAACTATATTTTTAAAAATTAACTATTTAAATTTATTTAAAAATTTTTATTTTAATTTTATAAGGCCATACAAACTTAATGATTCGGTTTTCATAACCCGGCCGGGTCAAAACTTACAAATTTTTTTAAAAAAATTTTAAGTATATTTATTATCCGGGTGAGTTTTTTAAAAAAATCTATAAAAAATTTTATATGTTTTCTATATATAAAATTTTTTGAAAATAAAATTAAAAGCCGGGTTGCCGGGTCACTTTTAAAAATTTTATGTTATGAAAACCGAATTATTAAGTTTGTATGGCCTAAATTTACAAATTAAAATAAAATTTTTTATTAAATTTATATAAATAATTATTAAAAATTTTTATTTAAAAATTAAATAAAAATTTATTATAAAAATCTTCTATAGTATAGATAGGTAATTTAAAAATATTAAAAAATTATAATATATAAAAACTCTACTTTAACTCTAATCTAACTTTAAAAGTAGAGGATATGTAAATTAATTTTTATATAATCATAATAACAAAATTTTTTTTTTTTGTAATTAAAGAAAATTTTATTAAATAAATTATTTTAAAATTTATAATAAAATTTGTAAAATAGATTCGATTAATCTTTAGTATAACCAGGCAATATAGAAATACTATAAAATTATAATATAAATAAATAACTATTTAATCTAATTTATACAAATTTGGAACCAGTTAGGGTTAGGGTAAGAATTATAGTGTATATTAAAGTTAGATTAGGGTTAGAGTTTGTATTTTTTTATATTTTAATCTTATAATATTTTTATATTGCCCAGTTATTCTAAAGAAGATCTATAGATTCTTCTAATTCTAATAGTAGTAAAATTATTAATAATATTTTATAAGACTAAACTAAAAAATTAGAACTAAATCAGAACTAATCTCTAGTTTAGTTCTAAATATAGTCATCCTCTTCTATAATCACACTGTTTGTTTTATATAAAAAAGATATAATTATAAAATTTTAAGTAATGTGATTATATAGAGTTTTAATGAATATATCGCCATTAATTTTTCAATTCAAAAAATGGTGCTTATGTGATTATATAGAAGGTGACTATAGAGGAGGATGACTATATATTATTTTTAGAATAATTCAGTTTTGGGTTTTAATTTATACTTGAATTATAATATTTAAATCTATAATCTAATATTATATAACAAAAATTTAATATAAAAGAAAAAAATTTTTTTTCTAAAACAAGTATATAAAAAAATTCTATAAAAGCTTTGTAAGCTTTGTAAAAAATAGTCTTAATACAATCTTTTTTTTTTTAACTACTGTATATTATACCAATACTTAATAAAAAAAAGTGTATATTAATTTTTTAATAAGAATTAATTAGTTATATATAGTATATTAATACTAGAGTAAGATATAGCAAAGTAAAACATATTAGAAAAAATTAATATAATATTTAAAATAATATAATATAATTTTGAAGCTAAACATTACAAACTTTATAATAAAATATTGAGGTCTATTATATTATATTAGTAATATAATTATATATGAAAAATAAATAAATAAAAGGTTCGATCTGTAAAATCAAACTCATACTTTGATTTTATTTAAATTATAATATACTTGTATCTTGTTATAATGTAATCAAATCTTGTATAAATAAAGTTACAAAGTTATAGTTTAAAAATATTGTCAGATATTAAAATAAAAAAATAACTTTTTTTTTATAAATTAACTTAAGTATTTATATATAAATATTAGAGTTGTATTGGTCCTGCTAAGAACTGGACCAATAGAAATCAAAGGACTGATGCAAGGACTAGTCCGGGACCAGTCCTTGCATCAGTCCTTATAATAATAAGTAATTTTTTTTCTCTGCACATTTTGTTCTTTATCTTTATATAGTTGCTTGTATAATAATAATACTGGGTAAGTCAGGTAAAATCAAAATTGGGGTTTATATTAATAAGTATTGGTTTCTTTTTTTCTTTTGCCAAGTTTTTTTGTTGAGATTGTGAAATTAATACTTGAAGCTCTGGTCTGAGTGAAACTAAGAACTGGTATATAAGTACTATATCTTTTTTTTTCTTATACTATTAGTTTCTGATTTTCTTGAAATATCAAACAAGATTATGGCTTAGATAAAACTAGAATCTAATTTTTTTGGCTTCTAATATTGCTAAAGCATGACAAACATCATGCAGAAGATCTGGAAAAGTAACAATAACTAGATTTTTTTCACTTTCTAACCTTCATAACTAATATATCTATATCTAAATCATCTGTAGTACTATTATAGCTATCCCTTAATATGTAGACCAATGCAGGCAAATTTGCCTGTGTTTTTGCACTTTTTTAGCTCTGATTTACTTTTTTAAAATGCTAAAATATTTAAATAAA
>CAJVPU010001820.1:0-11884 GCA_910591775.1 Dentiscutata heterogama | reverse complement strand
TTGCAGATAAGCTCTAGTGAGTTAGAGCCCTGTAGGGGAGAGAACATGTTGTTGAGGCAGATCGCATTTAGGTGCTTTTAGTAACCGAGTGAGTCTTTATTGTGTAAGAGGTGATAATAACTAGAAGTAATTTTAGTATACATGTACATTTATAAATGTAGTATCTCTCAAATAATAAAGACAAGATTGCCAAAAGAAAAAAAAATAAATAAATAAATAAAAATAAATTTTGTATTTGGTATGGCATTTTGGGTTTCAAACTTATTGCTAATAATTAATAGTATAGTATTGATTCTTGTAATTTTTGCTCTCTCTATTTGGACTACTTGTTGAAAAGTAAGCTATAAACTATGAATGTTCTGATTATCTTTATCTTTTTATTCTGTAGCAATTGCTACAAGTTCATTTTGTAGTTTTTCAAACTTACTTTTTTCTATATTAGTATAATTTACAAATAAATAAGATAAATTAGATAAATTAAAAAAATTAATCTCTATAAGATATTGAATTTAAATAAGTTAATTTTTTTTTTTTGTATTATTTTCAAAAATTTGAAGTCAGCTTAGCATAGCAAATATGTGCTTGCATGATAATTGACATACTCTGAAATCAAGACAAGTACAAATATATAAAGCAGTATTTAAACTATCTTCATTATTGCTTTTTCTAACAGAATATTTAATATTAGCATTAGTCATAGAGAGGACAATCTAAGTATTTGAGCTAATATTATAAATATTATTTTGATTAATTTTTTTTGTTTTTTTTTAATCTTTAGATTTGCTATTGTTATTGCTGTGAATTTATTCTTCTGATATTTAAATTATTCAAGAAAACAGAAAAGTCCAAATCTCAGAGTACTATTTCTACAAGTAGATATATTTTAATTTTCAATAGAATATCTTTATTGAATTATTTGTATCTATCATGTCTCTAGCAACCTCTATAAGCAAACAATTCATTTATTATATTTAGACTTCTACCACTTTTCAAAGTAGGTAGCAAATTTATTTGTAGCCTCAACACCTATTTTTAGAGATGATAATAAATAGTTTGGAGATAGTATTCAAATAAATATCTTTATTATATTGGCTATAATAAATTACCCAGATAAACAGATAATTTAATAATACTTGAGTTAAGATTTTTAAAATAGATTTATTTTTTTTTACAGATTTAAAACAGGTAATAATTAAAATTTAAATAGTTATTATCTGTTTTTATTATCTAATAATAAACTTTATCCAACAAACTTATATAATTATGAAAAAAATTTTTTTTGTTATTTTTTTTATATGTTATGATCAAAGTTGGCACAGACTGGTCAATGGTCAAACTTGACCAGACCAGTTTGACCAATTTGACCAGTTGGTCAAAATGTTTAGTATTGGTCAAATTGGTCAAAGGATATTTAAATATATAGTATACATATATATATATATATATTTATTTATTTATTTTGTATACTAAATTTATTTAATTAATAGACTTGACTATTTGACCAATTTGACCAGACCATTTGACCAATTTGACCAGACCAGTTTGACCAATGAATTTTTAGTCGATCAGTAATTTGGCCAACCCTGGTTATGATATAATTATATTATTTTAATATTCAAAAAATAAAACTTAGTAAGCAACTCTTTACCAATCATAATTATAAATTGTTAATAATACTATAATTAAACAAATTGTCAAATACAGTAATTTGGCAAATGATTGGCTATAGTACCACAAAGCAGTATGTACTTATTTGCCAAATTACTATTAGTTGACAATTTTTACCTAATAATATATACTTATCATCTTTATCTATTTTTTGCTAATTATTAATTGTCTTTATAATTTGGTCTAATGCTTCTGAATTATTTTACTCTTCAGTTTTCATTAGATACCAAAGATCTTTCCAAATAATTGTTTTGTATAAATTTCTATTAGTGCTACAATTATGATTTAAATTTTGGTATCAGTAACATAATATATAGAAATGATACAATAATATATTGCTATTAAAGAAGTATTCTTCAACTACCTTAATCTTTTATCAGTATCATTAACTATAAATATATCTGGATTTTATTTTTTGTTTTTTATTTTTAAAAAATCAAGCCAAGCTTTTAATATAACTAATTACTTGAACTTACTAATTAAAAACGTGACTAGGTAACTACTTCTTGTTACTGAATATCATATAATAAGTATAAAGAGATAGTATTTATATTAATTTAACTCATGCGTACTATCTAAGTACACTACTCTTGCAGATTTTATTAATTCTTTTTGCTTTTTTGTTTGAAAAGCAAATATAAATCCTTTATCTTCATTTTTACTATTATTAAACAAGCAATATCTACTTATATAATTTAATTTTTCTTGCCACTTTATTAAAGATTCTAATTTATTACTATCAAGGTAGATACAGGATTTTATTGTATTATACACAATAGTATAAATATTATCTTTTATTACTAGGCTATTCTGTAATGATTAAATATTTTAAGATTCTACTTCTTGTTTCAAAAGCTGTATATAATCTTGAAGTTCAACTCCTAATATTACAGAAGTTGTTATATACTATGAGTATCAAGCCTTTCTAGAGTATATTGTTTAATAAAATAGTATATTATTAAATAGAAGAAGTATATATAAATTTGATAAACAGCCAGATTGGTAGTTATTATACTTATAATAGTGTTACAAAATTACTATTGTTGAATCAACTAGAAGTACTACTTTAATATTACTTTTATATACATATTTTTTTGATTTTTTTTGTACAAGTTGTGATTTTTTGCTAAAATCCTTCCTAGCAATACTAATATATATTCCATAATAATAATAGTACTATCATTCTGTCCAGTTATATTTTTTTCTAGAGCTATTTTTTTTTACTTTATGTTCATGTCTAATATAACTAAGCCCTGCTTTCTCAAGATTTTTAATTCATTCTTCATAGCTATCAACAGGTAGATGAAATGTTTTAAATTTTTCTATATTATACATATCCTGTGGATTTTTATTATTATTATTTATTTTTTATATTTTCTCAACACTATCTGTTGCATCTATAATTCTATCAAGAGTTTTATCAAGCTTATTGTTACTAATATCCATGTTAGATTCCTCATCAATATCAAAGATTATGTTAATATCAATTGGCAATAATCTGTCGAGCTTGCTATTATTAAGCATTGTTTTATTAAATAATAATGACATAAAAAAAATTAAAGCTAATAGAAAATTTTAAAAAGCTAAGTTTAATTTTTTAAGGTTAAAAAGAAATACAAATTTATTATGATTATAATTTTTTTATAATAATTTATTTAAAGATATAAATAAAAGAAACTCTGATTTATGTTAACTTAAAGATAATTTAATACTACTTTTTATAGTTTTTAGATATGATTAATAAAGAAAGGCTTCTATTACACTTTACCATCTGGACTACTCTTTTAACAAACTATTTGGAAATTTTGGCATACATAGTAGTAATTTCATTTATCTTTAATTTTTTTTCATAAATTCAAAATGCATTTATATAGACTAATTAACTCTTTACAAATTTGATATACATATTACAGAATAATTTTTTTCATCATGAATTTAATATATATTTGAGCAAAGATTTATATATTAGATATTTATTTATATATAAGATAAGGGTTGTAAAATATTAATTTTATAAAATTACATAATATAAATATAATCTTTAATTTTTCTTTTATGAATTAAACAATTTAGCATATATTTATATAGAATAATTATTTACAATTTGGCATGCATATTATAAAATATAGATGCCATAAAATAGGTTTTCAAAAAAAGCCTATTTCATCTTTATTAGAGCAAATTAAAATTTTTTATAAGAAAGAGCAAATCTAATTTATATAATTATATTTCTTATAATTTCATCTATTCAAAAAAAGTATCAAAAAATTTTATTTTTTAAGTAAAAGTAAGTTAAAACAATTTCATCTTCAAATTTTAATTTCGGGTTTTAAAGTCTAAAATAATTTCATTCTTATCTATAAATATATATTTTAAAACCTTATTCAAACTTTGATTAAAAATATTTTAGTAGCAAATTAATCAAATTTGATAAAAATTTTTTATTCAAATAAAAAAAAATTAATTGAATTTGATTAATTGGTTGCTAAGATATTTTTGATCAAAGTTTTTAAACAATTTTAGTATATATAGTTTTTATATAATATATATTTTAATTGATGATCTGGATAAGATCAGCATAATTACTATATTAGGACAGTAGTAAATTTTGGAGATAAGTACAATATAAATTTTTATTATATGCTGAAATCTGAGCGAAATCAAATGAAAAGTATTTTTTTTATTAAGTTAACAATCAAAGTCAATTAATTAAAAGTTGTAGAGCTTGCTAAGAAGCATCTAATAGTAGTTAGATCATCCAAATTGATCTAGTAGATGCTGAGATATCACTAAAAAAATATTTGGCTAACTATATAAAATTTCTATATTTGTTTATATAGAATTTTATATAGTTAGCCAAACGTTTTTTAGTGATATCTTAGTATCTATTAGGCCAATTTGGAAGACCTAACTACTATTAGATGCGTTTCAGTAAGCTCTAAAACTTTTAATTAATTAACTTTGGTTGTTAATTTAATAAAAAAAAAATTTTTCATTTGACTCCACTCAGATTCCAGCATATAGTTGATATTATAGAAATTTTGTTTCAAATTCTAATATAAAAATTGTGCTGATTTTATCCAGATTAGCAATTAAAACTTTATTTGAACTTTGATCAAAGATATCTTGGCAACCAATTAATTAAATTCAATGAAAAGATTTTTATTCGAATTTTACAAATTTATAGAATTTTAATAAAAAAAAAGTTTTTATTAAATTTAATCAATTGGTTGCTAAGATATCTTTAATCAAAGTTTTGTAAATAATTTTAATAGTTTTTATATATATTAGCAAAAATATATATGTGTAAACTTTTAAAAATATTTATAGTATATAAAAAAATTGTAAAAATATATAAAATTTAATATAAAACTATGTAAGACTTTCGGTATATAAGAAAATCATAAATTTATGTAATTTTTTTTTGTAATTTTATAATTTTTTATATACTAAAAATCATATGTAGTTTTATATAAAAAATTTTATGCATTTTTACAATTTTCTTACATACTAAAAAAACTTTTAAAAGTTTTTAAAAATATATAAAAATTTTAAAAAATTGAAGTTAGTCTTAAGAAAAATATAAATATTTATGAAATATTATAAAAATATAAAAATAATTTTTTTTAATAAAATTATCATATAATATAACAACATCTTATATTGTATATTGATATTTTATATTGCCGAATCCTATTTTTTTTAATGTTTTTAAATTAATCTGTGTTAATTATCTTGATTTATATTTTTGTAATTTTGTAACTTTACAAAAGTGTACAAAATATTGTAAAATAAATAGTAAGTTTTTTTTTTTTGTTAATAAAATCAACCTAGAAACAAACAATATAAAAACTTGTAAAGTATTTTTTTTACTATAGAATATTCCAAAATATTTTGTATAATTGTAGTCAAAAAATATTTCATTATATAATAAATTATCTTGATTTATATTTTTGTAACTTTGTAATCATTTGAAAGTTTACAAAAGATTATTAATTAATTAATAATTTTTTTAATAAAAAATACTTAAACAAAAACTAGTAAGAAACTTTTTTAATACTATGAAATATTTCAAAATAATGTGTGTATTCATAGTAAATTCAAAAATATAAGTTATAAACAATGAATTATATTTTGTAATTTGTGATTTTATAAAAATTTACAATTGTTTAATAATTTTTTTAATAAAATCAATACTTGAGATATAAGCTTAAGAACTTGAAAGTATTTTTTAATACTATAAAATATTTTGAAATGTTTTGTATATTTTTAGCATTATTCAAAAATATTTCATCATAAGATGAATCATTTTAATTATATTTTTGTAACTTTATAATCTTATAAAACTTTACAAAAAATTATTAATTGATTAATAATTTTTTTAATAAATAAACACTTTAATAAAAACTTGTAAGGTATTTTTCAATACTATAAAATATTTCAAAATATTGTACATATTTATAGCACTTCAAAATAAAAGTTACAAGTAATAAATCATCTAGTATTATATTTTGTAATTTTATAAAAGTTTACAAAAGATAATACTCATTATTAGCTATTAACAGTATACAAAATCATAACATAATCTGTTCTGATTTTTTTGAGAAATTTTTCTATTAAATAGATTAATAATTTTTTAATAAAATTAACTATTAAGACATAGGCTTGAAAATTGTAAAGTATTTTTTCAATACTATAAAATATTTTAAAATGTTTGCATATTTGTAATACTATTCAAAAATAAATTATAAATGCCAAATTATCTTGATTTTTATTATTTTTTATAATTATATGAAAGTTTACAAAAAATTATTAATTGATTAATAATTTTTTAATAAAATCAACAATTGTAATATAGCTTAAAAACTTTTAAAATAATTTTTAATTTCTGCCTTCAAAATTTCAATCTTTGTCTTCAAATTAGCAACCCTAACTCGCAACTTATTTCACACCAAATGCAACATATTCAACTAAGTTTCATGTTAGTAGTTTTGCCAAACTAACTCAATAGAATTATATTCTTGCTACTATGCTTGCAGATTTGCCACTTAATTGTGCAAGCTTCGAATAATCACTTGGACAAATTGGCTATAGTTGGTGCAAGGTATCTAAATAGTAACAACAAAAGTGTTATTAGAAAAAACACTTTTTCTAAGTAAATATACTTAAAAACAAGAATATAAAAAAAAAATAGAAAGAAAAAATAACAAAGGAAAAAGTATTTACCCAAGGCCAAACAGTCAAAGATAACTGAGTGAGCTGAAGCTGCTACAAATCTACTAAAGAAAATTAGCTCACTTGAAATAAATAACTGATAGTTATTCCAAAAGAATTAATACTAATAAAGTTGAGCTTATAGTTTAAAAAGTATACACACCTTAGAACAAAAACAAGAGAAATGACAAACAAAACAAGAAGAAATTTGCAAGAAACTACAACTAAAAGAAAAAGAAAAGAGTATTAAATAAAAATTTAATATAAAAAAATAATAAAAAGGAATAGTACCAAGAAAGAAAGAATTGTGTGTGTAAAAATTGGAAAATAAAATATACAAGAAATACAAATATAAATAGAATTTGAACAATAAGATAATTTTTCTAAAACAGAAAATTATCACACATATAAACAAAGAAAATCATAACAATAATGATGTGATTTACAGATTTAGAAAAACAAGAGACAAATCAGAGCATAGAAGCTAAATTTAAATAAACAAAAAGAGAAGTTTGGTAAATTTCACAAATTTTAAGAAAGGAAAAGACAAAGAAATGTTAAAAATAAATTAGGCTGAGAAATTTTGCCAAGTTCTGCCAAGCTATAGCTAAAACAAATGCAAAACATGTAGGAAATACAAAATAAAACACATATAAACAAATTGTAGTATGTGGGAAACGCAAAGAACAAGTATGAGTTAAACAAAATAGAAAAGATGTTTCAACTCTATAGCATGAACAACCACTTTTAAAGGCCAGAAATTTACCTTCCTTAGCTTTAATTTAAACTACTTTCACATTAATATCTTGAACAATCTAATAATTATTCCTCAATATCTAATTTGGAATAGCTACTTGACCAACTTGAATAAATCTCCAGATCTACCAAAAAGTATGTGAGTTACAACTCTGTACCAGGTTACAATATATAGTGACTATTATTATCAATTTGAACAATACAACAATTATACAGAATACAAATCACATATATAGTATCCCTACAGATCTTAACAACCAAATTACTTCTTTTAGTAATTTAATTAAGATATTAAAGACAGATTTTATATCTTATAAGAATGATCAAATATTTCTAGTAACTGTATCTACAGAAACAAGTGCTTTGCCAACTTCTTACACAAATACAAAAAAGCCACAGATTAGAAAAACTATAGCCAGATTTATGCTCTAGCATATGCTTTTTATATAAGAGTATTACTGTGGTATCATAAAGATGATATCAATACTACTATTGGAAAGATCCAGATCAAGACTTATAAATAAGTATTCTACTTATTTTAGAAGTGAGGGTATAACTATATTTATCAAAAAAGTTATATTAAAATTAAGAACTTTAATGATATTAATACACAGAATTTTAATACTCTTATAAATTTTTGTGATAGTTTAAGTTTAGATTTTACAAAGTAAAATCTTAAGAGGAGGAAAATATTACAAAGTAGATTGTAATACAAAGTAATACTAGCATAGCATAGTATAAAAAATATTCTATTATTGTATTATTTATTATATTATTATATTATAGCATTATAGTTATTAGTAGTTATTATTATTATATTATTATTATTATATTATTAGTATTAGATTATTAGTTATAGTTAATTATATTTAGTATAGAGAAGATTTAATTGGATAATAAAATATGATACAGTACAGTAATGCTATAGCTAAGTAAAATAGTATATGATACAAGTATCTTTGTACAAGTGTCTCTAAATATCTCTATACAAGTACCTTTAAGTGCTTTTACACAGTATCTCTGCACAAGTGCTTCTAAATATCTCTACACAAGTGCCTCTAAGTGTCTCTACAACAGTACCTCTAAGTGTCTCTACAACAGTGCCTCTAAGTGTTTTTACAATAGTGTCTCTAAGTACTTCTACAATAGTGCTTTTACTATAGTATTTCTAAATATCTCTACTATAGTGCCTCTAATTGCTTCTACATAGTTAAACAATTTTACTATTATATTTTATCTGTAGAAAAGTTATAAAAAGTAAGCCTTTGCCTCTTTTGCTCAAGTTAGAGTTTTCTATTCTCTTATAGAATCTAGCACTATCTCTTTACTCTTCTCTACTTGTAAAATGTAATATTTCATATTTAGCATAATTTCTACAGGCAAGGTTATTACTATAATTTGTTATTAATAAATATTATTATCTATAAACTGTTATTGTTTGTCTTCTGCTATAAAGTTAAAGTATACACTTCATGTTCATCTCGTGTATATTTATAAAGTATATTACTATACTAGGTAATCTTGTTACTTTGCTATAATTATACTAAGAAGGCTATAGTATTATAATAATATTTTATTCGTTCTTATTTGCTTCTTTTGATTTTATTTACTTTTATTCTCTTTCATTTACTTTTTTTCTCTTTTAATCACTTTTTTCTCTCTTTCTCTTTCCTTATATCTTTTTTTATCTTTATCTTTTAAATTCAAGAAACAGAATTCTGTCCAGATTCCAGTGTTCTGGCCTTCTTTTTATTTCTTTCTCTTACTATTTTTTATTATATATCACTATCTATTGCTATTTTCTTCTTTCTTATTTGATTTTATATTTTATTTGTTCTTATTTGCTTTTTTTGATTTATCAACTTTTATTTTATTATTATTTTTTATCTTTTTTTATTTATTTTCTTTATCACCTTTTTTATTTTTTTTATTTTTTTATTTTTTTAAAATGTATTAATACTGTAATTATTATAGCATTGACATAATATATTTTACAAAGATATTCTTATATCAATGATTTAACATATTTAACAACTCAAGCTATTCTTACTGGACAAGTTAATAAAAGCATTTATATTCTTTTAGAATATGATTCTTCTTTAAAATATAATTATTATTTTTTTTTTTAATTCAGCAATCTTGTCAACACTTTATTAGGCTTTGTAAATTTTAATATATTGAATACAAAATCTTCAAGTACTTAATCTACTTGATGCCTAATTTACAAATGTCGACTTACCCAGTTGCTCAGAGAGTATTTATGTATGATCTGCTATAACAAATATTACCTCCCTACTAACTAACTTTGTTTTAGGCTAACTAATGTATCAAAAGATAGCACTTGTGGCTCATCAAGACTGCCTACTTTCTCTTCAAATCTTTCCTTCTTCTTAAGAGGCATGAGACAAAAAGGGTGAAATTTATAAAAGTAAAAGACAAAAGTGAAAGAAAAAAGAAAAACAGAAAAGAAAGAAGAAAAAAAAAAAATTAGATTTTGAAAAAAGAAAAACAAAAAAGAAATAAAAACAGTATTGATAGCACATTTATGCCTGTGCCAAGGCCTAAAAAATTATATACTAATTGCAACTTTTAATATATCTTGATTGTAAAGTTTTACTTTATTTTTAGAAACTCATTCTGAAACTTTACTAAAATTGGGTATCTCCTAAATGGGGTACCAGTCTCTTTCCCATATCATAGCACCATATTGATAAACCAAACAAACACATGTTGCATTCTACTGAGTTCATCCAAATTAGATAAGTGTAAACAATGCTGATCTTTTGGAGGGGGTAAACCAAAATGCCTACTTTTTTTGAAAGTTTTGGTAAAATCAACAAGAGATGAAAGGAAGGAAAATATAAATATACCTGGGACCATATAAAGGAGTGTGAGTTTTCATCTACTAAAATCAACCATCTACCAGCAGAACTTAAATGTGTGACAGGTTATGCTAATTGATCAACATCGGTCTATATTAAACAAATTTTAAATGTTATGATTAGATTGGGAAGTAATAGAAAGGATATTAAACAAAATCTATACCAAAATTATGAGTAGAATCTTTTTTCTTAGAACACCAAGAGTGGTTTCATAGGCAAAATTTTGAAATAAAAACAAATTTTTCTTAATTTTGTTGATCAACCTGTCACACATTCTAGACATGCTTGTATTGTGCAAAACTTAAATATGTGACAGGTTATGCTAATTGATCAACATCAGTCTATATTAAACAAATTTTAAATGTTATAGTTAGATTGGGAAGTGATAGAAAGGATATTAAACAAAATTTATACCAAAATTATGAGTAGAATCTTTTTTCTTAGAGCACCGAGAGTGGTTTTATAGGCAAAATTTTGAAATAAAAACAAATTTTTCTTAATTTTGTTGATCAGCCTGTCACACATTCTAGATATGCCATCTACCAGAGCCTGCGCAATACTAAATCTTTTCAGTTTAAAATATGATTATAATAGCTTTATAATATATAAAGTAAATATTTATAATTTATAAAGTTATTAGACAACTTTTAAAAGTATTATTAAGTGATTATATTTGTTATAGAACAAAGAGATCTTATTTAGTATAGGTGGAAATATAAAGTTATTATAAGATTATTTAATATAAAAAAATACTAACCCTAATTCTAACTTAACAATTATTTAAATTATAACCCTTACCCTAACTCTAACTATTTATAAATTTGTTTAAATTAGTTCAAATAGTTATTTTTATATGTTATAATCTTATCCCTTAATCTGTAGATCATTTCCAGACAAATTTGCCTAGAAAATTTAATTAAAAATATCTTAACAACTACTTAAAAAATTCAATAAATTTTTTTTTATTTTAATTCTATGAATTCATAGAATTCGAATAAAAAAAATTTCATCAAATTTGGTCAGGTGGTTGTTGAGATATTTTTACTTAAAGTTTTAAAAAAAATTAAAACATCTAACAAAATAAAAGCTGTGTCAAAATTTTTTTAAATCTTTAAACAAAAATATCTCAATAACTACCTAATCAAATTTAATAAAATTTTTTTTATTGAATTTTATAAACTCATAAAATTCAAATAAAAATTTTTTATAGAATTTGGTTAGGTGGTTAATGAAATATTTTTATTCAAATTTTTAAGAAAAAAAAATTAGACTATCTATCAAAATAGGAGCTGTGCCAAATTTTTCTAAATTTTTTAAAAAAGATATCTTAACAACCACCTAATCAAATTCGATGAAAATTTTTT
>CAJVPU010001819.1:0-11889 GCA_910591775.1 Dentiscutata heterogama | reverse complement strand
GACTTTGTGTAATAATTAATAGATTTGTGTAAAATTGATTGTCAGAATGAAAAATATAAAAGAAAAATTAATATTTTCGTAATATAAAGTTAATTTGGATAAATTTGGAAGTAGCTGAATATTACACAAGAATCATGTATAGTGAAAAAAACAAAAAAAAAAACAAAAATAGTTGTAAAGAGTAAGTAAAAGAGAGTTAAAGTGTTTTAAAGTATAACTTCATCAATTTTAAAGCTACAGAGATGGAATATAGCTTGTTATGATGAGAAAAGTGTGTATAACAAACTTTACTTATTAAAGAAAAGAGATTTAGAATCAAGATATTGAGCAAATGACCAAAGTTTGAGTTATTGACCTCAAAGACTTTTTTGAAGTTTACTCAATAAATATAAAGGCTATTAACTTGTAATTTGGATATTATATGTATTTTTGTAAGCTGAACAAGTTTACTTAGAAGACAAAGTAAGGTTAACTTAATAAAATTTTGTGTAAATAGACGTTTTTTGTTGGATAAATTTTGAGTTAGGGATTTGTAGAAAGAGTTTTTATAACAATAAATAATGCACTATGTTTTAATAAATTTCTATATATATTTATGAATTGTTTTTAAGCAGATTAATTTATTCAAGATATTTTATATATTCTAAATATAGTAATTAGTTTAAAAGGAGATATTATTTTGGTTAATTTGCATTGTTTTAACTATTTCTAAATAATATTACATATGTTTGGATTTAATTAAATTAATTTAATATGTTAAAAGCATTTAGAAAACCAATATATAAATATATCAAATATATTTAATATATTAAATTTGATATATTTAAATATATTAATATATTTTAAATTTATTATAATTATCAAATAGCTCCATACTGTTGCTCAAGATCTCAATCTTAAACAATATAGCCTCAACAACCTTTTATACCTGCACAATCTATATCCCTTATAACCAATACTCCCAATACTACCTTACAAACTTCTTGTACTAAATTTAAATTATGGTATACTAACTGGTTCAAATCTCGCATACACCCCTCACATATTCTTAACTTATCCCAAATCTAGGTGAGCCTTGGCCACTCTGGTAGGTTTAGGCCGCAGATAAGTTTCTAAGGCTATATAGTCTTTAGACTTTCTTAGTAATATGTCTGAGTTCTTATTCTTAGTACTAGGCTTAAGTTATAAAACCTTTTCTAATATTGTAAAAAGTTTTCATTAAGACTAATAAAGATAAGTGCATGGTCTCACCTTAAACATTAAAAAAAAAAAAAAAAAAAAAAAAAAGATTCTGGTTAAATCAAAGTGATGAAATGATTTTATCTTTATTGATTAAATTGATTTTAAAATTGACAAAATTAATTTAATAAAACGTCTCTAATAAAAGAACACTTTATTTGACTTAGTATAAAAGTATAAAAACTTGTTCATAAACAGACAAGTCTCAAAAGAACCATTGATGCTTGAAAAGATGTGCAGATATATTGGAAGTAATTTAAATTTTTAATTTTCTAATATAAGCTAATTTTAGTTTAGAATAAACTAAAATCAATTCTATAAGAAAATAACAATCATGTCTGGAATTAATAATTAATTAGGTTTTAATTTCCTGTTGGTATGAATTGTTTGCATATAAAAAATTATATAATGAATATTGATAAAAAATTATATTCTATTCTAAATTTTATTATTCTATTCTATTGTTCTAGTGTTTCTATTCATCTATTGCTACATTAATATTAATTACAGTATAATCTCATAAATTTCTGGCTTTATTGATAAAAATTTTATTCTATTTTAAATTTTTTGCCCTATTCTATTGTTCTACTGTTTTATTTGTCTATTGCTGCCAACACTAATCATACATATAAAACATAAAAAGGTTTTAAAAATTTAATACTTATAATAAAAGGTAGATAGGAATATTGTAGTCATACATATGTATGTTACCACTATATATTAGTTGATAATATAATGTTTGTAGTTTTAGTTGTGAAATAAACTGTTTCACTTTACTCTATACACTATAGTTAACTCCTTCTCTATCTTTTTGGTTGGCATAACTCTGATCATTGCTATTTGTATGCTTATTTGTTCACATTTTTTGTTATTATTAGATTTTGACCTTGCCCGTGACCCACCACATTTCCTTTTAGATTAAAACAGAAAGATTTTCATCCAAAAATTTTATATATCTTATCTGAACTATCTTGAGAAGTGTTGAACGCTCAGATAGATAGATCTGCTCGTGTGTCCTCAAAGATTTTTGTCATATTCCAGTTGTATTTATTATATTTTGCTTTTTGTTTCGTAATATGCTTTAATCATATAATAATTTCTTAATATAGTAAATAATCGATTGATCAGCTGCTTGAAATCGATCTGCCTAAATTAAAACCTTAAATTTTTTAACCTGAACTATTTACGATCATTGTATTTATTTTTATCATGTTTCGACATACAGTATATATTAAGCAAACTTTTCATAATTATCGCATTTTCACGTTAAATTTTAAACTTAAAAATTATTGAGTTGCATAATGATTTATTTATATACATAAATATATATGCATCTTACATGTTACTATCATATATTTACCTGTATAACTATATATTTTGTTTTGTTTTTTAAGATAATCAAATCAATAAATATTTCAATATCATCTATCTTTATTGTTGCTAAGATGTTAAGTTTCCTATTATTATTAGATGATTACAAATTAAATATTTATCGTTCGATTTCAGTTAAAATGAGTGCCTTATTGTTTCAACGTACAAATTTTAATTCTTTTTTTAAAGTATAACTTATTCACATAGTCGCTTACCAGTAAATAGTTAAAAATAAATAGTATAAAAATACTTATTTTGTTCTTAAAATTTTGTGTAAAGTGTACGTTATTTACTAAAGATAAGTTAACATATTGTTATAGTAATGAATACTTGACACAATTAATAAACCCTTTATGTTCCTTCTAACAAATGCTGTATAGTAACTTATTTATAATATGTTAAAATATATATATACCTGCGAGAAAAGTCATTTGAATTTCTTCTTCATCAGTTTTTATTGTATAATATACAAAGCAACCTAATCTAAATCATTAAATTCTAGCACTAACCCTAATGATGCTTTTCCATAGTTCTTTGGTTGTTATAATCATTACTAAAGAGGATTCCAGTTCTTTAACTCAAGGCCTCGCTAAGTATCAAGTAAATAAAGATGATTTTAGCATAATCTATTAGAAATATTTTTACCCTTTTCAAAAAGCTTATACCGAATTTTCTGTTGGTGATATTATATGATGTTTGCTGAAAAATTTGTGATAGAAAATTTAGAACAGTATATTACAATATTTTATGCTTCTATTATTGCTGTTGGTGACCCCACTCAAGAGTTTGAGCCTAGCGAAATTCCATTTAGCATTTCCTATTGTATGTTTACTGTGTTAGTCAGTCACTAATCTAGAGAACTAGGAGATTCTACTTATTTTAATGCCAGTTGTTATCAATATAATTCGCACACAAACTTGAAAAATGTTTATATGAAAATGAGAATCTTTTACTCTACCAATGCTTCAAAATTCTCATATTTGTGTGTTAATAATAGTATTAAAATAGGCAGGATGTTTATTGTATCTGGTTTTATCAAATGTGTAACTCCTGAATTCACCATGCTTGAAGTCATGGATATAGACTTCATGACCGCCAATGTTAACATGACTCAGAATGCACAAGAATTCACTTTCTCAACTATTACTTATCGTCATTCTGATATTGACCGGATTGCTGAAGATACCATATCTGCTTCTTCGCAAACATTAAAGAGGCCTCGTAGAGTAACAACCAGAGCTACTAAACAGAGTACTGGTTTGTCTTCTGTATCCCCTGTTATTGTCAAATCTGATTCATACCTGAACTCACTGTTCTCCAACATGACTAGCGTTAATACAACTCAAAGCTGAAAAGGTAAAAAATCTTTGTCTGATTTAGCTTTGAATACTCTTGAGTTGCCTATTCATGATAACACACAAGATAGAAGAACTCGAGTTGAAGATGCTCCAGAAGATGAAGACGATGATTTGGAATATTTAAATGAACAAGTGGTTAAGGTTGAAAGTAAAAAAGAAAGAACTAGTAAAAATTTAAAAAGTAATTACTTATCGTCATGAAGTTATATTTTAAGTATTATATAAAGTATAATACTCGACACAATGATCTGCTTTTTTTTTTGTTCTCTTCTTTATTAAATTAAAATAAACTTCATTAAATTTATTTAAAATAATGCTATAAATATTATTATTATGATTGTATTCCAATAAGATAATCAAAATATTTACTTCATTTTTTCTTTATTTTAACTCGTACCTGCATAGAACATTATTCTATTTTATGTGTATTATTTGCTATCTTTAGAGCTACAATTTTATTATTATAAAAAGAAAGCGAAATGTGTTATTCTGCCATCAATAAAAATATTCTTATTGTACGGGTCTTATGTGACAACCCGTGCTTTTTTCATTTGGTTATTGCACGGGATTGTTACGTCAGACACCATGCAATAAGATAGTTATTATATGAGTATATGAATAACCCAGTTACACACACGGGTTCATATTTAAATTCCATGCCTTCGGCACGAAATATGAACCTGTATGTAACTGGGTTATTCATACATACCCATACAATAACTATAATTTATTCATATATATCAATTAAATTGAAAAGACATTTAATATCAACTTTTATCAATTATAAATAATGTCTCTCCCAATTAGGGATGGCAACGGTCAGTCATGGTCAGTCACGGTCAATAACCGCCGGTTATTGCTTAATGACTGACTGACCATGGTTATAACCGACGGTTATGACCGACCGACTGACTGACCGACTGACTAACTGACTGACTAATTAACTTGCTAGTAACCTTTTGAAATATATAAAAAGTTATATTACCCTATAAAAAAAGCTACTGTGTTTTATATTCTGTGTTTTGTTTATAAATATTGGTATTTATAACCTTAAATCATGAAGATTATTTGGTCTATCTAGATTTTGTCAATCATGTTGCAGATTTATGGAGTTTTTACAAAAAATATAAAGAAATAACAAGAATATTTGAAAAAAAATTTCAGTATTAGAGTTCTAGAAATGTCTTCTATAATATTTATTAGAAGTCAAAAGCTAGTTTGTTTAATAAAATATCTTTGATCGAAGATATCTCAGCACTCACCTAACCAAATTCGATCATCTTTTTTCTTTGAATTCTATAGCTTTCTGAAATTAAAATAAAAAAAAATTGATCGAATTTGGTCAGGTGGGTGCCGAGATATCTTCTATCAAAGTTTGAAAACAATTTTTGCCGCAGCTTATATTTAATAGACGTTTAAAATTTTACAAAATCTTTGATCGAAGATATCTCGACACTCACCTAACCAAATTCGATCAATTTTTTTTTTTTGAATTCTATAGCTTTCTGTAATTAAAATAAAAAAAAGATAATCGAATTTGGTCAGGTGAGTGCCGAGATATCTTCGATCAAAGTTTGAAAACAATTTTTGCCGCAGCTTATATCTGATAGACGTTTAGAATTTTACAAAACTTTGATCAAAGATATCTCGGCATCCACCTAACCAAATTCGATCAACTTTTTTTTCTTTGAATTCTATAGCTTTCTATGATTAAAATAAAAAAAAGTTGATTAAATTTGATCAGGTGGGTGCCGAGATATTCTCGATCAAGTTTGAAAACAATTTTTGCTACAGCTTATATTTGTTAGATGTTTAGAATTTTACAAAAACTTTGATCGAAGATATCTCAACACCCACCTGACTAAATTCAATCAACTTTTTTCCTTCAAATTCTATAGCTTTTTACAATTAAAATAAAAAAACTTGATCGAATTTGGTCAGGTGAGTGCCGAGCTATCTTCGATCAATTGTATAAAAAATTATAAAAATTAATAATCTACATGGATGTGGCATTATCAAAAAAGGGTGTGGAAATATCAATTCCCTTAATAAATTTATTGATTTATAATAAATAAAATATAATAAAATAAATAAAATTGAAATAAATAAATAAAATTTTAATAATATATGTTATAAAATATAAAATTTAGATATTTGTTAAGAAAAAAACCCAATGGGAAAAAAAACCTAGTAATATTTATAAAATTTAGTTAATAATATATATTATAATTTTAATTTATACTATAAAAATTAAAATTATTTAATATTTTCTAATAACCAACTACGTAAACATAAACATGCTCTTACTGAATCACCACTTAATCTATTCCTTGATTTACATAATACTTGACCTGCAATTGAAAAAAGTTGTTCACATGGTACTGAAGTAGCTTGTATACATAAAAAATTTTGAGCAAGTTTTGAAAGAGTAGGATATTCTATTGTATATATTCTCCACCATTCTAAAAGATTAATATTTTCATCAGCTTCAGCAAATGCCCAATATTTATAAACTTCATCATCTATTAATTGTAGATTTTGAGATGTACTTTTTAATTTTTGATAAAAACTTGAAGATTTTTTAGATGGTTGTGCTGGTAAAGATGGTTGTTGTTCTAATTTTTCTCTAATTGGACCTAAAATTTCATTATTATCCATATTTGGAAAACAGTATTTTTTATATCTAGGATCTAAAAAAGCTGCAATATGAAAAGATCCTACTATTGTATTATAATATTCAATAAATTTAGATAACATTTCTTCAATAACTATTGTTAAAGGGTATTCATTATTTTGATTAGATTCTAATTCATTTCTAATTGATAATAAAATTATTTGTGCATATGCTATTGTAGGATATTTCTGTGAAGAAAGTTCAATAGTAGCATCATTAAATTGTGCTAATAATTGAATTAACTGTTTAAATATATTCCAATCTTCTTCATTTGGCCAATAATTTTTTAAACTTGGATGTTTTACTAATAACATTTCAATATATTCTTTAAGATTATATACTCTACTAATCATTTGATATGTTGAATTCTATCTAGTTTTGCAATCTAAAATTGGTGCTAAAAAGGTTTTTTTATCTAAAGCTACAATATTTTTTAAATCTTCAAGAAATTTTGTTGATTTACGAATTGTTTTAATTAATTTTCTTAAATTTTTAATAGAACTTTCTAAAACCTTTAATCCTGCTGAAACTATTAAATTAAGTATATGTGCTATACATCTGTAATGAGCAAATTCATCTAAATTTAATTTATCCTGTAAATATCCTGCTCCAGAAATCATGTTAGATCCATTATCAGTAGTTAATGAAATTATTTTAGATTCTAATCCAAATTCTTTAACTATTTCATAAATTTTATTAGCAATTAATTCTCCTGTATGTGATTCTTTAAATCTAAATATATCCAAAACAAAATGTTGCAAAATCCAATTATCATCAATAAAATGAACTGTAATTCCTAAAAAGCTTTTCATTTTAATAGATGTCCAAATATCAACTGTTAAAGCAATATTATTTGAAATTTTAGCTAAATAATTTTTTACTAAATTTCTTTGCTGATTAAATTGTGTAATAATTGAATTTTTAATAGTATTTCTAGTAGGAATTTCATATGATGGATCTAATTTATTAATCATATTAAAAAAAGTACTTCTTTCTACAATATTAAATGATTTAAGTTCTAATACAATCTACTCAATTATAGCCTGGGTTTTCTCAGCTTGAATCTTTGGTGAATGCTTTTTAATTATAATATCCAAAGTAGTTTGCTTTGATTTATCAAATGATATGTTATGTTGTTTTAAATGACTATGAATAGAAGTAGTAGCTGTAGTTGGTGCAAATATTTTTGGACATCTAGAACATTTACGAGTTTCTTCATTAACATAATCCCAAACATCAGATTTATAAATATTACTTGAAGTTTTTGATTGAACTAATCTTGAATCTTTATTTATATTTTCTTCAATTATTTCTTCCATACTAATAAAAATAAAATTAAAAAAATTAATATATATTTAAATTAAAAAATATGGCTTATCTTATTACAAAAAATTAAATATAAAATATTGTTCATATAATAATTAATTTGTTTTATTAAACCAAATTATTGGCAAATATATGCTATATAATAGTATATTTTAACTCATTATTTGCTTTAATAAAACAAATTTTTAATACAATTAGATTTCTCTAAACATATTCTCTATTGTTTTTATAATATTTAATTTATCTTAATAAGATAAATTAAGTATTATAAAATTATTAAATTAAATTTTAAATTTTAAAGTAAAACCTATTACTAACCTTACATCTTCAGCTTCTTCAAGAGTTTCACTTTCCATATTATATTAAAGCTCAAAACTAAGTTCATCATGATCACTTTCATTTTCTGCATAAATTTGATTATTTAAATCATCTTTATCACTACACTCTTCAAGTGTATTAGTAGGGCTATTTAAATTCTCAGACATTTTTAAAATTTTAAAAACTTTAAATGTGTATAAAAATTATATATATATATTTAAAAAAATGTTGTTACTACCAAGTGGGAGAGCGAATTGACTATAAGGCCTAATTAGCTTTGATAGTAACTGGTAGAAAGATTATGGAGTTAACAATATGTGTGATGTAATAGGTGAGATAATGCAATGTATAGTTTAAGAGTATATTATAAGATAAATCTGGAAGGGTAATTGTTATATAAATTAGAGATAATTGGGCAGGAGTTAACAATTATGAATTGGATATATTAGGATAGATGATACAGTTAATTGTATGTGCAATGCAATTTAAATATATACGTGGTATACTTTAAATGATTACAAGTAGAAGATAATACTAGCTTATTAGATAAAAATATATAGATAATGAATAAAGGTATGAAATAGAAACAGAGTATAACAAATACCGAAAAATAAATAAATAAATAAAACAAAGAGACAAATAAAAAAAAGAAATAATAAAAGATGAATAAACTAATAAATAAGACTAATCAAACAACTAAAATACTACTCAAGGAGAAATCGAATCTATCTAAATCGAAGTCTAAAAAAAAAGTCTTTAGCTGGGAAAACACAATGTCTATAAATACAAGTTATTTTTCTATGATTCACACCATCATAAACATTTTAATTCCAATAGTACTCTATTCTAATGTTACTCCTCTCATGAAGAAGGGAATCTCACAAGCTTATCTAGGAACTAAAAGAAAATTAAGGTCTATCTGGAGTTGCATAACAAGATCAGCTAGATAGAGCGACAAGATCAACTAACACTTGGGTAAACCCACATGCCAGGCGCCAGGGATGTAACAAGAAAATTTTTACACTAACAACGTCAATATACGTATATATATCTAATGGATAATCATACTGCCAAATGCCAAGGTAAATAATTATAATGATTAAATTCATTAGGACCTAGCACACCCCATAAAGTATTTAATAATTTTAATTTAATTATTTCTTATTTAATTTAATATTTAATGATAAGATAGTTTATACGTATCCATATTTATAAATAATTCTAATGCATACAAATAAATAAAACTAGAATTTTATTTTAGTTTCAAACATATAAAAAAATCTTTATAAATACTATCAATCGTATATGATTATTAAATATGTAATTGATTAAATAAGATAACTGTATCTATATTACACAAACCAGAATACTTACTATATAGGTGGATTTACAGAATCACTAATCAATATCGATATACGTACATAATTTAAACGGTGTGTAACTTTTAATCAATTTTGGATCATCTTTATAAGATGATTCCAACGAACCTAAAATTGATAAAATCAGTCACAGGATTATGAGATCGTTAAAGATTTGTGTTTCATCGTGTGTTTTTGGTGTAGTTTATCTATCCAAGAATGCCAATGAAACACAGATCTTTAACGATCTCATAATCCTGTGATCGAATTTTATTGATTTTAGGTTCATTGGAATCATCTCATAGAGATGATCAACTTGGTGATAAAATAATTCAAAATGGACTATTTGATCCAAAGTTCTTTGTTTATAGATTTAAGGGCTGATTCGCCCATATATATAACTTTACGAACTTTTATACAAATCTGCTAATAAATTATACTATTTTTAGTATTAAAGCAAGGTTAGCATAAATAAGGATATTTATTATATTAATTTTTATCATTGATCAGATTTTAGCCGGTCGGTCAAGGGTCTCTGACCGACCGGTATCAGTTACGGTTATAACCGGTCATGACCGGTCATAACTGTAACCATTGCTATCCCTACGCAGAACCAGTACGATCTCTTTTAATCTATATAGAGGTACTTTTGTATATATGGGGGGAGTTAATGGAAGCCAAGCAAATTGTTTTTAGTAAGATTTTTTAAAATTTTAAATTAAAATATCTTAACAACTATTAAACCAAATTTGATAAATTTTTTTTTTATTTTAATTCTATAACTATATAGAATTAAATTAAAAAAAAATTTATCAAATTTGGTTTAATAGTTGTTGAGATATTTTAACTTAAAGTTGAAAAAAAATTAAAAAGTTATTCCGGCTGGAAATTAGTGAACAATTATGTCGCATGTGCCAAAATGTCTAGTGTGAAAGGGTTAATTGTGGCTTGAAATCATTTTTTGCATAGTAGATCGAGGTGGGCCGAAAAAGATCTGCCATATCTAATAGGTATGTCAGATATGTCAGATATGTCAAATATGTCATATCCGTCAGATATGTCAGATATGTTAGATATGTTAGATATGTTATATACGTTATATATATTAGATACGTTATATATGCTAGGTAGAATTAACGAATTAGATAATAGCTGAAAAATGTATATAAAGGCTAAGAGTTCGCCTTGAATAAAGTAATGGCTAGCTACCACTAGTTAACGTTCTACGCATATAACTCATTAGAGTTCGACTCAATGAGAGTCTACCATTTCAACTTTAAACATTCACTATAATTATCCCCCCCCCGATAAGTTAAATTCATATAGAATTAGTAGCCTAATCACGTGATCCTGAATTAGAGCTTCGTGACGTAGTCTATAGCTCTATTTGGCCCTAATAACTCAGACCAAATCTTTCCACGCCCTCTTTCATGCCTTCTACCATTAGGGTTTTGGTTGTTAGAGTGTTGATTTAGATTAGTTTAGCTTAGTTGATATCCGCGAGGCTCATATTTTGAGAGTCCAGATCGATTCTGCCTCTCACATCAGTCGGAACATTGTGATTATTAAAATTTTATAAACACCGATAAGACCCATAAAGTAAACTATATAAAAAAACTGAAAACAACTGATAAGCAAATCATAAGGAATATCGCTTTTAATCTCAATATTTACGGCAAATCTTGCATATGGATTGGTTTAAAAATTTTTTATTCATAATAAAAACTGCGGAAATTGGAGATCTTGGCCCATACGTAATTCGGGCTAAGATTTTGAAGATCCTCGGCCATTAGCTAATCAAAATCAAGGATCTGCCATGACAATTTTGTTGTGGCAGCTATGTTTAATTATTTAGACTTCTAATAAATAAATTTTTCATTTCATTAGCCATCAATAGATCCAATTTTTTACCAGTCTAACTGGTTTAAAAAATCTCTCGGTCTTAGTGATGGGCACTGTGCGTGATCTGCACATAATTCCGTGCTGGATATATTATATAATTTAGGTATTGTCAAGCATTAGTGGGCTTTATTCTGATTGACTAATTTTTGTAGATCATTTCGTGATTTTACAAGATTTGATTGGCTAATAGGCTTATACTAAGAACAAAACCCAAAGTAAATATTTCACAAAATATTACAGCACTAATTGAATAAAAGATACATTTATTTTTTTTTTTTTTTTTTTTTTTTTTTTTATTAATATAATGTCATAGTAGAAACTTTATTACAATAAACCTATATTA
>CAJVPU010001818.1:0-11890 GCA_910591775.1 Dentiscutata heterogama | reverse complement strand
AATTTTTTTGCAAATAATAGTATTGTTTGCAAAGAAATTTATATAGTCAAAGAAAGGTTTTTTAAAGATATCTCAGCATCTACTAGGCCAATTTTGACGCTTTACCCACTATTAGATATGTCTTAACAAACTCTACAAAAGCTTCTTAAGTCAGAAGAGTGATTAACTTAGTATAAAAAAAAAGTTTTAGATTCGTGCAGACCACATTCACAAACATCTATTTTCTATAAATAATCTGAGTTAAATTTTACTATGATGACTCTCTGGCTAACTCGTGAATCACTAATTAAGCTTATTTAAATTAAAGTTAGAGCTTAAACTAGAGTTAGGGTTAGAGAGTGCTATAGATAAAATTACTTTTTTTGTATTTTTTATTAATATGCAGAAAGTTATTTTTTATAAAGTTTGTTAATAATTAAATAATTTTTTTAATTTTTTTTAGTACAAATATTTGTTTTAAATTTTTCTGATTATGTTATATTATACCAAATTGAAAATTATTATTGGCTAAACAAGTAAGCTTTAGATAATCAACACAATATATTGTATAATATGTTTTATATAGTAGTATAATACTTGTAGTTACAAAAATAGTTTATTAGCCAAGAAGACAAATTGGCCAAACTTAATACCAAAAAAAATAAAAGTATACTTTTTAGTCTATAAACTTTAAAGTAATTTAATAATTTGCAAAGTAATTAAGAAGTTAAATAAGAGTTATATTTGAGTATTCAATCAAATTTGACAGTTTAAGCTATTTTTTGCATATTTTATAAAAGCTATTTTTTGTAATTACAGATAATATAAAACTTGATTATAATATAGGCTAAAAATATAAAATTGAAAGTTATAAATATATAGATTTATGAGATGAGCTAAAATAAAATAGCAGTATTATATATAACTATAAAATAATTATTAAATAATCTATATCTCTTTTAAGAGTAGTATGTTTAGCTTTATTACAATATATATATATCTTATACAATAGAGTATTATGTAAATATATAGTTATATAGAATTTAAATACTATATATATGTATATATATATTTACAAAATCTTATATCTAATTATCATTATATTAAATATAGTATAAATATAAATATTTGTACTTACAAGATATATATTATATACTATTATATTTATATTTCAATATTTTGTATTTATATATTTTTCTTCTTAATTAAAATAAATAATATTTATTTATAAAAATATATTTGTTTTAGTATTGTCTTTCAGAATTCACTAATCATATATAGATATTTTTAGATTTTTTAATACAAAATAACTTAAATCTTATCAGTAATAGCCAAAATCAGTTCATATTACTTTTTGTTATATAATGTTACAAAGAAATTCTAATATCTAGTTGGCCTAGTAAATTAATTTTTATTAAATATTACTTTAATACATAGAAACAAGTGTCTATAAGTGATTGTTAATAAAAATAATATAATCAAAATAACATAATAACTTCTATATGTATTTTAAATTTTAGACAACTTGCATTGCATTATGCATTATTATATAGTATGCAATATCACCTGCATAATACATAAAGAACATCTCTATACATGGTACTATAAATATTATAATTGTTCATAATACTTCTGTAACATGTCACATATAGTTTTCAGATTAGTGATACCTGCCTGTACTAATAAAGTGTCAAGGGCCTAAGTGGTCATTTTAAATAATAATAATAATAATAATAATAAAAATTATAATTATCAAATATGGTTTAATACAAAATATTAAAATGTACAATTTAATAGATAATTACAAGCAAGTTGTAATAATACTCTACTATAGCTTTTTGTAACATAGATTGAATAGTTTTCTTACATTTACTATTTACACAATTATATATACATAAGTATATAAATAGTAATTTATTAGCAATGCTGTGGTGCCCAGAATTGTAAGAGTGTGAGTATGTGCAGTTTAGCTTTCGACACTCTTATTTGTTATTTGTTTACCATCTCCACCTACTTTATTAATAAATTGATCAATTTTATATATAGTTAAACCTCTCTATAGTCATGCTCTTAGTTCCAAGAAATTCTGTGCTTATATGCAATTGTATCTGTATAAAGGTCAAATTATTTATGTTTTTATATAAAATTGTTCTAAAAATTAGTGTGCTTATAAAGAGGGTGTGATATATAGAGAGTGACTGCATGGAGGAAGACTGTATTTAAATCATCCTCACTCTATACTTGATTTTGTATACTAGGAACCGGAAACTGGTATAAGCCTGTATTTAAATCATCCTCACTCTATACTTGATTTGTATACTAGGAACCGGAAACAGGTATAAGCCTGGAGCTCGTTTCAGCCCCTGAAAAGTCTTGTTATATAAGTCATAAATCAAATTTTTCAGGGGCGTTACATTCGGAAAATACCAAAACTACGTTTTTAATATTTTCACTATAAATTATCAAAAACGTAATTTTGGTCATCAAAGGGCGTAGAAATATAAGTTTGTCGATTCGCTCCAGAAAATAATACATTAGAAATTACAAAAATGTAGCAATAATCTATTTTAAAATTATTATAATAAATGTAATATAATAATTATAAAATATACATTATAATTACATAGTATCAGATTTCAACATATATGATATTTTTTCATAACACCTACTAAAATAGGAAAAAAATATTATAATAATATCTTCTAAATCAGGAACAAATATAACGAACCAAAAAGTTGAATGAAACCATTCCTTCACATTTCATATAATCGTACTGGTATAAATTTATAATATATATTAATTACTAAAAATGTGTATTATGTTGTCTGTTTTAAAGATCAAAACTAACTTATTATAAATACGAAATATGTATTTTAATATTTTTTTAATATTTTATAATCTAATTTAATATAATTGTTTATTTTAAACATTTTTTATTTATCTTGACAACTACTAGATCAAATTTAGTAAACTTTTTATTTATTATAAATGTATCTATAGTGGATTTACATTTACTATATATTTTTATATATATTTTAAGTTAGGCCATTCAAATTTAATTTATTGGTTCTCATAACATGAAACTTTTTAAATAGACCCGGTCGGCTGGCTTTTTTTTTTAAATTTTATATATAACAATTTCATAAATTTTTTTAATTTTTTTTTTTAAAAAACTCACCCGGTTATTAAAACATATAAAAAATTTTTTTACAAAAATTTCAAATTTTGACCCGGCTGGTTATGAGAACTAATTAATTAACTTTGCATGGCCTTCTTATAAGTTTTTTTATATAAAATTTTTAGTACAAATTTTTCATGTTAGATTAGTATTTAGTGTTAAGTATTACATATTGATTAATTAGCTAGTTTTTAAATGATACAATATAGATAGTAAACTTCATTGGTGCGTTTTAGTAAAAGTGAACCTTTTTTAAAAATTTAAAAGTTCACTAAATTCAAAAAAAAATTTTTATCAAATTCATTTTGGAAGTTGTTAAGATATCTTCACTCAGATTATAGAAATTTTTAATCTTTAGGGGATACGAATATTACATTTCGGATATAAATTTATTCTCTAATTATTTTAATAAAAAATATACATTGTTAAACAAACCAGAAAAAAATAACAAATGTATTTATACATGAAATAATGAACAGATTTAAAAAAAAAAAATTCTAAAAATTTATAAAAATTCCACTAAACAAACTTATTTAAGAAAATAACTAATAATCCACTTTTGAAACGAATAAATCAATTCCAGGAACAGGTTTAGATATAGTTAAAAGTCTCTTTTCAAAAGTAAAGCCTTCAACTAATCTAAACTCAAAATTTCTAATAATTACAGATAAGATAGATTTAAATTCCAAATGAGCCATTTTCATTCCTAAACAATTTCTTGGACCAGCACTAAAAGGTAAGAAATTACTATTTGTTACTTTCGATTTTATTTCAGGATCAAGCCAACGAGATGGATTAAAATACTCAGCATCATCACCCCAAATTGAGGGATCATGATGGACTGCGTAGATAGAAATTATCATTGGAGTTCCCTAAGTAAAATTTTTAAGTTAATTACTATATTATTATCAACTTAATTGAACTATGAAAAATTTATTGGGTAAATACCTTTGGAACAACATAACCATTCATAAGTTCATTTTTTGATGTAGTACGGATAAGTGCAGGCACTTTAAAACATAATAAAATAGAGTAGAATAAATTAAAAATAAATAAATTGAATAAATTGAAAGATAAAAAATAGATATTGAACTATACCAGGTGGAACGATTCTTAAGGTTTCTTTAAAGACACATTCTAAGTATTTCAAATGTTCAATTTCTTCAATAGTTGGAACATTATTACGATCAGTAAAAACTTCAAGTATTTCTTTACGAAGACGATCTTGAGTATCAGGATTTTTTGCGAGAAAGTATAGGGCCCAAGATAATGCAGTGCTAGTGGTATCATGCCCGGCTATAAGTATTGTCATAACCTTGAAAATTTAGTAAATTTATGATTTTTAAAATAAAATTTATAAATTAAAAAATAAATTTTAATAAATTCATTATATTATAAAATAAATTTTTACCTGACTAACTAATTCACTATGCGTTAATTGTTCATCAACAGGCAAGTTCTCATTGGCTTTTACCAATAATGACAATAAATCTTTTCCATGAACTGTTTCATTTTTTTTTTCAGTAACTAATCTCTCGGAAATATTTTTAATAATTTTAGTAGAGTCATTAAATTTGTTGTAATAAGGAATTGGGAGTTTCCTGATGAATGGAAAGAGTCCTTCAAAAATATCATAAAACTGAGAAGGATTACGACTAGCTACTGTATTATAAGCTTGAGCTAATTCAGAATTTGATGAAGTAGAATTGAATTCGTAATTAAATCCTATTAAAAAATAATGTTATTATGATTACGACTAAGATTAGAAACATCATTAATAAAATCTAACATGTAAGAATGAAAATAGGCTAATGCATACCAACAAGACCAATAACATCTAAAGTTATACTTGGAATAATTGTGGTAATAGTAATTCTCTCCTCTTTCTTATTACCAATTTCTTTCATCCAAATATCTTTTAAATTATGACCAGCTTGGATAAATGTTGGAAACATTTCCTTAAAATTAAGAAATCAGAATAAATATAAGGATCAATTTTTTTTTAAAAGATTTAATATTTGATAATCGTAAAAGAATACCTTAACATTGTTAAAAGCGAATGAAGGATGCATCATTTTTCTTTGTCGTTTATGAGAAGTTCCATCAGAAAACAAAATACCATCACCACCAGCAATGTCTTCAAGCACACCTTTGTTGTTAAAGTATTTTGGGTGATCATAACTACGATTTACCATTACATGTTGGACAAGTTTTGGATCGGAAATTGACAAATGTGGTTTGTTAAATAATCCATGATACCGAACTATTCCACCATATTCTTTGGCTAAACGATCCGTTGCTTCACCTATCTGTTTACTTAAAAAAGTTTTATAGTGTCCAAGAATGAAACTGTCAACAGGTGGACCAGGGATTTTACTTAATGGCGACAAATATAAAGGGTATAAATAACATTTATACAAAAAGTAGCTAATAAACGCAACAAATGCAACCAAGTAATAATCCATTTTTTTTGGAGTATAAGTCTAGAGAAGTGAATATATTATACTATATAGTTTGATTTATATAAGAATTTTGTTCTGTAAAAAAATCGCTCCATTCTCCCCATATTTATAATAATTTCTTATTGCAACGATAATGTCTCTTTGCATAATCGACAAAAATCTGGGATAAATTTCTACCGTGTGATTTATTATAGAGTACGTATGTGCGTAATTCTGATTTTTCCATATACGTATATTAACGCTGGGTAATTGGGCGTTATATTATATGTGTATAACGTAATCCGTTATTAAAATAAAATCTAAATAATTCGGATCTGACGGTTTCGGATTATTTTCTAATCCGAATCGTGAAATTATTTTAGTTTGATTTACTGCTACTTTCATAATTCTTGGAACACCTGCTTGTTACCCGAAATCATTCAGTCGTCCAGTAAATTATCTAACTCTTTGGAAACTACATTGCTGTCTTCAGACATTCAAGCAGCGATGCAATTTCCGGAAAGCTAGATAATTTAACAGACGGCTAACAAGATTTCGGGTAACAAGTAGGTGTTCCAGAAATTATGAAAGTAGCAGTAAGCCTGATTTTGACCGTAGGGATCCGATTATTTGTTTTACATTAAAAAGAAGTCAGAATCAAGTTTAGAGTTTCAATCAGAATAAATTTGTACTCATCCGCTTATCCGTATCCGGATAAATTCAGATCGGATAAACTTATCAGATATCCGAATAAATTTAGGTCTGGATACCTGGAGAAAATTATCCGGATAATCAATGCATTAATACGTATATAAGGAGAAAAATAAAACCATGACTCATGTTGAACACCCTCACCCCAAAATAACATTAATTATCGTACCAGGTCCTCTTTATAGTAAGACCACCGTGTATTATACACGAATGCAAATAACAGAATATATAATCAAATGCGAGGTTTTCCATTATAAATACAAAATGTGCATGCTCTATTACAGAGATTTTCATAAATTCGGGACTAGAGTTAATACCTCTATCCGGATATAAATAAATCCGGATACGTCATACGTTTAAATTTAAATCCGTATTTATACGTACTATGATAAAACCGGATTAATCCGGATATAAAAAATATATCCGGATTGAGGTCTATTCGGGACACGGATAAAAATTATCCGAATGATTTTCGGCCGATTCGATTATGTTTATTATTCCGGCATGATCCGGTGTCTATACGTATTTTGTATTACATGTATACTTTGTTCTACAGATATTATTGTAATGTTGATGCATATAACATTATTAAATTTTTTAGTTTGAATACATTATTGGTGTTTAGTCTGTACAATACGAATGTTTGTGGAAAAAGACTGAACTTGTCAACCAATATAGTCAAGAAATATAAAGAAGGGCTCCGGGTATAAAAAAATTGTTATAATAAGCAATTTACACGAATGGGTGCTAAAAAGTTAGATATGATCAAGAATTTGTCAACTGATTTAGAAATGTAATTCGAGGATCAAAAAAAATTAATTATAACGCTTTGCAAAAAGATGTGGCCACATGATTTCTGTGATGATGTTCTGAGATTTAGATTGTCTGCTTTATATTTTCGAACGGTTACGTTTATATATTTCTTTGAAATCGATAAAATTCTTAAAATAGATGGAATCTCTGATTCCCACACGACATTGTGACCGGCAGAGGCCACGCCACATCTTTCATAAGCTTTTACAGCTGTTTTCATAAATTCTGGAATAACGATAACTGAAAAATTGCCGACCACCGAATCGATAAGTTACCGAGTCAGAATCAATAAGTAACCGACTTCGGCCGAACTCAGAAACCTATCGATTCAGTCATCGGCAATTTTTTCAGTTGCTCCAGAATTTATGAAAACAGTTGTAATTTTTTTTACTTATTGATTCCGACTCGGTAACTTATCGATTCGGTCATCGGCAATTTTTTTCAGTTGCTTCAGAATTTATGAAAACTGTAAATTATTTGCCAGCGAATATCCTCCGAAAATATTATGCACGTACAGTAAAATATATTGTATTATTCAGAAATCACAAACTTAATCGAATCGGCCGAAAAAATCATTCGGCTAATTTTTTTTTGTCAGGTGTCCCAGAATTTATGAAAGCAGTTGTAACGATATAAGCTCCCGACTGTATGCTAGACCCGTATATACTATAGGCTTAAAATCAATGGAATATAAAACTAACATAAAATCTGTAAGGCAATTTCGATTAAATTATAGTAGCATGATTAAAATAGCTGCTAAATTATTGAATAATTTCTGAGATTTTAAAACTTTCTAAATTTATAATATATATTTTTTGATAAATTTTCATATCTTTAAATTGATAATTATATTGGAACATATTGGAACGAAGAACATGGTTAAATTCGTACGTTGTAAAGGGGGCCGGGTGGCCGCGATATAATTTTTTTTTATTATTTTTTTTTTTTTATCATTATTTTTATTTCTATTAGGTGGCATACACAATTTACGTTAAACTATTATTGTATTGTATATTGTATTATATAAAAATAGGGAATGCCATATAGTATTATGTTTGTATTATCTTTAAGATCCCTATGACAATACTGGCTTAACGTAAATTGTGTATGCCGCCTTATTAATAAATTGTCATAATTGGTGTGTTACGAAGTAAAGGAAAAAGCAGGAAAGATCAACACTGCAAAAATTTTTTGGAATTTTTCCTCATAGAGAGATACAATTTGTATCTAGAGACAATTTGTATCCATCTAAGCCGATACAAGTTTGTCGTCGATTTTTAGGCACGAATTTGTATTGTGTTGCTTCTTGAATCTGTACAAATTAGAAAATCAAAGTAAAATAGTAAAAAATTAGTAAAGCATAGCCACCATGTACGCAGCCAAGGTCAAAAGTTATTTAAGACCCATCTTTTTGCTCTAAATAAAAAAAAAACTCAGTTTGAGTTTGTAGAACTCGGTAGAGTTCAACTCATAGAGAGTTTATTATAAGTTTCGTTCCAATTACCTCCCGATAAGTCAAATCCGCATAGAATTTAGTAGTCTAAACCTGTAATCCCGAAGTAGAGCCTCGTGACGTAATCTAGAGCTCTATCTGACCTATTGATTGGACCCGGATAGGTGCCACCCGGGTCACCCGCGGGTGGACGGGTGACCCGGGTGAAGTTTTGGCCACCCGGGTGGAAGCGGGTGGGTCACCCAACGGGTGACCCGTGAACAATAATTGCGACTTTACAGCTATTTTCATAATTCCTGGAACACCTGCTCATTACCCGAAATCTTTTTGGTCGTTCGGCAAATTACCTAACTCTCCGGAAATTATATCACTGTCTCCGGACTGAAAATCTGAAGACAGCGATGTAGTTTCCGGAGGGTTAGGTAATTTACCGAATGACCAAAAAGATTTCGGGTAATGAACAGGTGTTCCAGAAATTATGAAAATAGCTGTAATCCAAATATGCACTTGTATGTATATTAATCGCCTTTTTTTCTTAAAAAAAAAAAACATTCAAAATGGGTTTTATATTAGACTAGACACTCATTTAATGAATCAGAGGTAAAATTTTGAACGTCACCATTTTGATAAAATTTCTAACCGATCCAAATAAAATTACTATTTTATTTTTACAGCTGTTTTTATAAATTCTGGAACAACTGAAAAAATTGCCGATGACCGAATTGATAAGTTACCGAGTCGGAATCAATAAGTAACCGACTTCTGAAGCTTATCGATTCGGTCATCGGCAATTTTTTCAGCCGTTCCGGAATTTATGAAAACAGCTGTAATGCTCTATTTTCACCCAGGTGACTCATGAATCCACCCGAAGGGTTGCTTTTTTAACCCACCCGGGCGGCTCATGGGTCCACCCGCGGGTGACCCGGGTGGCATTTTTTTGACGGGTCCAATCACTAGTCTGGAATGCTACCTTGATAGATTGTGATGAGCAAATTATTTTGCATTATAACATTATAAGCACTCACCCAATTCTGTTGAGATTGTCCTTTTAGGAAATAGCGCAAACTTCTTGTACTGCGAATACGACAATAAGTGCATGGCTTGAGTCGTCTTCTGCGATTTCCTTATATTTACTCTTATTTGAAGAGCTTTGATGCCGATTGGTTAAAAATACAGTACCTAACTCCCTTTACCATTATTTTATTACGTTTAATGTATTAAATGGAATCCACTCCATTGTTTTCTCATGATTTGCAGTACAAAGTTTATTACCACTTGTCCATTCACAAGATACTCTTTAGGATCACATATGACTGACACCAGTTCATTGCAGTATTAAACCGATTACAATACCATAATAATGATTCTTTTAGAAGCATACTTATCGTTACACTCGCCATTAATTGTACTATTTGATACCATCATATATTTATCAATTGCTGGAAATTGTTGTCCCGTATATTTTAATTTCGTTTTTAATCGTATTTGATTTTTAAACTTACAAAATAAATTCATATGATGTATTAATTTATTTAAACAAACATATAAACTGTAAATAATCGTAATAACAATTTAACTTACTACTGTTAAAAAATCCCGAGAGCTAGTCAATGTTTTAAGAACAATAATATATGGTGACGTACGTGTTCGTATGTATTTTTCGTATTTGTCCCAGAATGTCGTCTGCTAAAAATTCATCACCATTCTTTTGAATATTATTTAGTCCATTAAAGGAATCCACTCAATCACATTTTCATGTTTTGTGGCTCTAAGCTGAAATTCTTTAATGCATATCAATCAATATTCTTATTTCCTCTATTTCCATTTGTCCATTCTTGAGTTACTCTCTGAGGGTCACATGTCTGACGCCAAGCTATAGATATATTGTATATATTACAATGTGTACATTCTTCATTTATCTCTATCTATTTCCGAATAAATTCATTGGATACAAGTATATAGTCGTTGTAACAGCGTTTTTAGTTAACCCATATACTTTAAGTTTATTATCTTTATGTAGTTAAATTTATTAAAGAGGTAAATATAATTTATAAGTATATGCATAGAAATAAACGACATATAATAAAATATAGAGTTAGCTTACCTCTTTTTAACAGCTCATCAAATTTTGAGATTTCTCACTAGCAAATGTTTTAGAATTTTTTTCTGCAACACTAGAATTATGCAATGTTTTAAGATTAATTATGCATAGTGATGTACACGATTGTGTATTTACTAAAATTTATCACATTCTTGTGAATATTACTTAATCTATTGAAAGGAATCCACTCGATCACATTCTCATATTCAAACTGAAATTCTTTAAGGTAGTCATTAATAATATTGTCCATCCTCGTGCTGTTTCTGAGAGCCACCAAATTTTAGATATATTATATCTATTACAATGTGCACACTTTCCATTCTCATGACTTCTTTTTGAATGGAATTTATCATATACTCATTAATAGTTGTATTTTGAGGTAATTTCAATTCGCAAAGTCTCAAAACTTCGTTATTAATTATTCTAGCTAATTTGCCAAAAATTCATCACCATTCTTGTGAATAGTATCTAATCGATTAAAAGAAATCCACTCAATCACGCTCTTATATTCTGTAATTTTAATTCGAAATTCTTTAATACAATTATTAATAACCTTATTCCCACTCGTCCATCCTTGAGCTGTTCACACCAAGCCGGAGATGTATTATACTGTATATGATTACTATGTGTACATTTTCCATAACGTTTACCACTTTCGAAATAAGTATACAGTATATATATATATACTGAAGTATGTAATACAAATACTATTTCGGCTAAAGCAGGCAACTCCTAACCTTAAAAATTCGTAATCACGTGTAACCAATCGGAACCGATTATGTTTAATGTGACGCAAAAACATTTTTGTAATATAATAAATAAATATATATATATCCTAATATTATAAAATGATGCCCGTATGCAAATGTCCTCTTTATGCGAAATGATTGGACGATCTTGCATATATGTGCATAAATTAGAAAGAGCCTTGCGTGGAAAATGAAATCATTTCGCCCGTGATTTTGAATAGATCGAACCAATTTAAGTATTTTGCGTAAGTGTTTATATGGTAATAAATATACATAAACTTGTGAATTTAAAGATAAACCGGTATCGAATGGGTTTAAACTATTTTTAGAAATTCTTAAACGAAACTATGACAGAATAATGAGATATTATCGTTATTATTTATTTATGAATTTATATAATTCCTGATTTAACTAAGTATAGAAAATATTTATTTATTTATTTACAAAATTGTGAAAAAATATCAC
>CAJVPU010001817.1:0-11892 GCA_910591775.1 Dentiscutata heterogama | reverse complement strand
AGGTATACTGTGCTTTTGCCTATTAATATTTATTATTCAGTATATAGTCTAATAGCAATTTTATTATCTAGTGCCTTCACATAATAACCATAATCTAGTGATTTTGCCCAAAAACCCAGTATCTTTAAATAGTAATAATAATTGTAAGTATACTGTATTTTCGTATAACAAATTCTGATAATTATTTATTATATTATCTTCTAACAATAATATTTTATCTAGTATTGTCACCTCAAAACCTGGTATTTTTTAATAATAGTAGTTATTTTATGTATTTGTCTAATAATTATATATTTATTGTGAGATTGGAATATTTCTAGATAAAAAAAAAATTAGAGATCAAAAAAAAAAAAAAAAAAATAGAAAAGTACACATCATAGATGTAGTATAAAAGGGATGACTACGACTATTATGCGTGGGAAGGGGTATATAAAAATAGTTATCTATATTATCTCTTAATAATAACAATTTATCTAGTATCTTCGGCCAATAACTGTGGTTTACTATCCTCGTCTAAAAATCTGGTGCCTTCAAATGATAATGGTAGGTATATTGTACTCTTGCTGAATATCTATATTAATTATTTAGTATATAGTCTAATAGCAATTTTATTATCTAGTGTCTTTGTCTAATAGCTGTAATTTAGTGTCTTCACCTAATAACCGTAGTTCAATGCTTTTGCCTCCAAATCTGGTGCCTTCAAACGATGATGGTAGATATATTGTGCTTTTGCCTAATATCCATATTGATTATTTAGTATATAGTCTAATAGCAATTTAATTATCTAGTGTCTTCACCCAATATCATATACTGATTATTTAGTATATAGTCTAATAGCAATTTATTATCTAGTGTCTTTGCCCAATAACTGTGGAGCATTTGCTGACATAGCTAATAGTCGTCTAAGTTCTGAGCAGCATGAAATACTATGAGATACTGCACAAATGAACCTTGTACAGTATACTGATAAAATAACACAACAGATATTAAAAAAAAGAAAGCTTATTAATTTTAAAGTTGGTAATTTCGTAAGAGTAAGCATTCCAAGGATTGATCAATTTAGTATTGATTTTTTTGCCCTACTTTGCAAGATTTTAGAGAAAACTGAAGAGAACCGATACTGGCCTGGTAGTAAATTTGATATAATCAATGTTAGTTACTCTGCAGGTGAGATTGAAGCACTCGAAACTGCCATTATTCTGAACTTGATGATATTCCATCAAATCAAATATCTATTCGTGAAGCAGCAAGACTCCAGAGCATAGGGATAGTATCAGGTTCTGTTTGTAACTGTAATGGCTCATGTAATAATAAAAAATGCAAATGTAGGAAGGTAAACGTGAAGTGTACAAGCCGTTGTCATAGTGGTCATTCTTGTTTTAACAAAGATTAATGCATGTATGTTTGTTATAGGAAAGTTTAATAAAATATGGATTTAAATTGCAACGCAATTAAACAATTTATTAAAAATTTTGTTAAAATTCCGTATCATCATGAAATAACATCTTGGGCGTTAATTTGAGACAGAATTTCCAAAGAGCTAAGATTAAATTTTGACAGATTTTTAATAATTTATTTTTGTATTCGACTTATCTCTAGGAATTTTGTCTCGAATAACGCCTTGAGGTGTTATTTTGTAACGATAAAATATTTGAGCACGTGATTGTCGATCGTGCATCAGTTGACAACTCACGCACTTAAGGTTACAACCTACGCACCTCAGGTGACCGATCGACAGGCTACGTGCGTCATCTAAAAATCGGCAGACGCAAGGATACATCTGAGGCACAACATATATATACAAATTATAAATTTTATTTGACTAGTTCAAAAGTTATACTGAATTTCGATTAGTAGGTAGTAATCTTGAGGTGTATGGACTAACTCAAAATACGACTACTAATGAACATTTGATAATGTTTCAATATGCAAATAAAGGAAGTCTTCATAAGTTCTTATTATCAAATTTTAAGAACTTAATTGGAAAAATAAATTAAACCAACTTGTTGATGTATCATTCAGTTTAATGAAAGTTCACGAAGCATGATATGTTCATGGAGATTTTCATAGCGGTAATATATTGCAAAATCAATATATTAATGGAGATTTAATATCTTATATTACAGATCTTGGATTATCTAGAAAGAAAGATGAATTTGATTTAGAAGATAGCATTTATGGAGTTTTATCTTATGTTGCTCCTGAAGTGTTAATGAAAGATCGTATACAATAGCAGCAGATATTTATAGTATTGGTGTTGTTATAGCAGAAATGTCTATAGGAAAACCACCTCATTATGATGCTGAGTACGATGAAAGTTGGCAATACAAATATGCAATGGATTACGTCCTGAACTTGCTAGAGGCACCCTGAATGCTATACCAAATTAGCAAATCAATGTATGGATGCCAATCCTTCTAATAGACCAACTACATCTTATATCTATAATAAATTGCGTAGATGGTATAATATAGTAAATGATAGAACAGCAAAAGATTAAAATGAATTAACCATATTAAAAGCATTCCAATCAGCAGATGCAATTATTCCAACGTTATCAACCGAATTTCCAAATTGTCCTGAAGATAAACTTACAAGTAAACCGCTTAACTTCAAAAACCTTTCTAAACCAATGAATTCATCTGCAAAATTATTAAGAGTTTGTGGTAAATAAATATGCATATTATAATATTGTATGTCTTATTTTTTAAACGATAAAGGTTTTAATAACCGTTTAATTTATAGTGTTACTGATGGGACTGCCAAAGTTAGTTCAACAGAGAAGGCGAAAATGCGACGAATTGTCGCTTAAAATTCGTCGACGTCGCGTAACGTTACTCAAGGTATAGGTGAGGCGGGATCGATTTGGCAAAGGTCTAAGGCAACCTTTGAGCATCGTTACAGGGTAAGTGGATTTAAGGAACGTTGGTTTTATTTGTATTTTAGAGTCTTATTTAACGAATTTATTGGGGTACAATTTATTATTTATTAGGAACTTTTTTTTTGTAGGGCGTACTTCTCTACTCTTTTGCAAGGAGTTTCCAACCCGTATTTATAAGAATTACAACAAGAAGAAGAAATATTCGATGCTTCTATTACTTATTTTTCCCATCATCTAAAACCGATTTTGCTTAATTTACCCACGCTTTACTCCTTTCTGTAACTCAGCCTTCGTTATTTTAGCATTTTACAAGGGAAAGAGAAGGCAATTCTAAGAACGCCATTCCTTCCGGTTCACGATCCATTCACCAACTCCATCACGGCCACACACTTTACCCGACAAGGTAATATGATTTTGACAGCTGTCAAACCAAATCGGGTAGGTGGCTTTTCTCTATGGGATCGGCGTTTTGTTTCAGTTGAGGAACCCGGGCCCAACTGGTTCTATTACAAGAAAAATCGGTATTTAATTCTTCCGGCATCGTCGCACTTATTCGTACAACGTTTGTAAGGCCCCGCGTTGGTCTTGCATGGGCCTAGGGGGCGGTTTTTGCCTCTAACAATAGATTCTGGGTTATGCGATTTTTCAATTAACATTATTTGACGTATGTATCTAATAATTTAACCGATTAATGATAATGAATATTTCGTTCAAATATTTAAATACTTTGTTTTTATAAGGAATATGATTATAGTTTAATTTATATTATATTTAATAAATTTATTGAAAGATACAATTTGATATGAAATATAAGGTCGAAATAAAGCTTAGTTATTTGGGTCATTGTATTAGTTGTAAAAGCCAAGAATTCGGCTAGTGGAGTTAAAGCTAATGCTAATTGAGTTCGTTGTTGTTTTAATTGGTCAAAAATTATCTGATGCTTATTGACAGTACGTACGTATATTACCTTCAAACTGATTATATTGACAGCCTTTTTTAAGTTTATTCCTATATGCTTGGTATGAAAATGCCTTAGTAAATTTACATTTGTACTGTATGTATTAGACAATTCCTTTATTATTATATAGTGTCAATATAATCAGAGTTAAATATATTAAAAGCAATCTCAAAAATATTTAGGTTTACTATTAAAATTATAAACAGCCCAGTACTTTTGGCTCTCGAAAATTACAATTTGCTCTATTGAATTTTTGATACTCTAGATTAGTTTTTAAAACACTTTATTACTATACGTATAAAGATCACTGAGACATATTTTATTTAATATCCTAAGTTTTTAATTGATGTTGAACCTTTGACAAAAGCTAATTAAATTAGTAATTTTAACTATTAGAATGTTACCTATTAATAATATCTCGCGCTCCGTATAATTGATAATACCACAATTTCTGATTTACTATATTTAACGAAGAGTATAAAATTGTAACTTAAATTTATCTTAAATTTATCTTAAATCCAAAATTAAATTACATCCAGCTTATTGTATAGAAACTAATTTTTCACATAAAATAATATTTAACCAATGATTTTTAAGTTAGAGCAGAGTGAAGGAAGACTTGGTGTTCGATATCACCTCTGTAATGTCTACCTCCTGTAGAGTTTTAATTAATTACTGTAACAAAATAAATTTTTTCATAATGCTAAATAAGCTAATAATGAATAACCTGTTGCATTAAAGTCTTCTAAAATGCAAAAATGTAAAGGAATTTATGTGCCTAAAAAAAGGTTGCAAAAAAATGATGCTAAAATAAAAAGATTGGCTTATATAACATTTGAAGAACAGTTAGATTATCGAAATAATAAAATAATAAAAAGATAATATCAGCGTAAATGCAAAATAATATTGTCTAAATAGAGATTGTAATTAGCTAAAATTTTTCTAATTTAACAATGTTGACAATATAATTTAGCCGGAAATCATCTGTAAATTCTCGAGAAACGAATCATGCTCCAAAAAAAAAATATAGCATAGCTAGCTCCGAAAGCCCAAAAATAATGCACCTATATCAACGAACTTATGCCAAAAAATAGTAATAATTGGGTTTTATATGATCTTTTATCTCAAGTGGTGCAGATGATAGAAATAACGTGCAGACAACATTCTAATTATTTTGATCTAGAGATTGTATTCACAGAAAAAAAAATCGCTACCCAGATATTAGTAATAATAATATCCTGATCCGTTGGGTATTAGCGGGGCTGAAAGTCCCGCTAATTCACATACGGTCAGGGTATTATTAATTAATACTCCCGTGATCTTGAATAGTGATCGGGGTATTATTAAAATATCCAGTTACCCGGATAAATTATTATATATTTCTGATGAAATTCTATCAGGTACAATGTCCATTTTGATCTAACGCAAATTTTAATTTTCGTACAACATATATATGTGTATAACAATAACATAGAATATTTGATGTTGGCACCTCAAGAACCTTAATTTTGACTATATCAATTTGAGAACCAAAAAATTTACTTTATATGTGTCTTGTATAAAATTTTTGCTTATATTAATCAGAAAAAATAAAAGTTCAATGTTGAATCTCAAAGTTAAAAACAAAATTTTAATTCACATCTAAGTTAACATTTCTTGAGGTAATAACAAAAATTTTTATTTTAAGCACAATTTACAGTTAATTAAAAATAAAATTTCCGTCAAAGTTTGATAACAAACATATGTTCCAAATATCTAGATTTTTATTAGGTTCTTATTGTTTCAACTAGTATTTTACTTAGATGCAAACTAATTTAGGGTGTAATAATTATTTAGAATAATCACTATACCTAATATTCATATGCTTTATTTGTCAGCTAAAGAACGCTTTGCTATTAATTATACATGATGTATTGTTTTAATTAATATAACATATAATAACTTATAAGATATGTTTCAAATTAATTAAATAATTAAAAATCATTTTAATTTCATACGGAAAGATACTTAAATTTTTTGGTATGACATCAAGATATCATAATTATCGACTTACGGATATAAATCAACATAAACGCATTAGTGAGTCTTTTCTGTTACGTGGACAACTCTATCAGATTTAAGCCTGTTACGATAAGCTATGTTATTCCACGGTTTACTAATTATAGGTTCCAGAATTTTTACTGTTATTTTGGGCACAACTTAATTTATACTCAGTAGGGAAATAGCCTCTGGCTGTCAATTAATAAAACGAGAGAATAACACCTTTATTCCCCGTTACGGGGGAATGAGTACTATTTAATAATTTAATTTGTCTGATTCAGAGACGAAGTTTGTCAAGAGATTGGAAAAATCAACCCATTTTTTAGTCCTTGTTGGGTTTTACTATAGAAAGCAAATATTTGTCATTATTATGAACAATTACCTTAGATAAATATAAGATGTGAGCATTCAGGTATCAAATAAAAATAAGTTATTTTAATTCGAGTAGCTCCTATTTGCTTTTGCCTTACAATAGCATTATACGTATATTGCTTAGTGATATCGATTATACATGTAATACTTTTTCATACATAATTTTAATAGAATCTAAATGCAGAGAATTGTTTAGCTTTAAAGAAAAAAAAGCTTAATCACTTTCAATTCGATGCACATAGTATTTTTTAAAGTTTCTATCTTGTATTCGATCATATAAAAAATGATATTTTTCAATTATTCCGACTTTTAGTAAGAATTGCAGACAAATTACAGTGAAGCCTCTCTAAGTGCACCTTCTATAAGTGCACACCTCTAAATGCACACACAGATTCTGGCCCAAATGTATACATGCCCTCCATAAATGCACTATTTCTTATTGTTTTCTAAGTGCACGTCGTTATCGTCCTGAGTGCGTTCACTTAGAGAACAATAAGAAAAGGTGCATTTATGGATCATATATACATTTGGGCCAGAATCTGTGTGTGCATTTAGAGGTGTGCACTTATAGAAGGTGCACTTAGAGAGGTTTCATTGAACAAAATATATATCAAATTCTGCATCTAATAACCACAATACACTTATGGTTTTAGAATAGATGCTAATATAGTTTAGCCTAACAACTATAAAAAAAACTCATAATTAAGAACCACTTATACTAATATTGCTATTTCTCAACATTTTGATAAATTCTTCATTACCCGCCTATTATTGGAATGATGCTTATTTTATGAGTTAAGACCATAAGCTAAACAAGGACCAGACCATTATAGACTAAAAATTAAAGTCAGTTACTGTCCAGTCTCAAACTTCTCGAACTAAGGGTTTATTGCAAAAATTAGTAGAATTGCTAATAATGGGTGCCAGCAAGGATGGCCGACCCACCTAGTATCGCCACCAAAATAACCTATTGCTATATTAAAATTAATGATTAACACAATAATGACGATATTTGATTAATGTGAGTGCCTAGGGATGGGCAGGGACACGGAAAATGCGATTTTATTTATAGGATTTTCAAAATCCTATAAATAAAATCGCATTTTCCCCGTGTCCCTGGGGATGGGTTCGGTCGGTTATTATCGGCTAGTCGCTCAAAGTCGACTAACTATACATAAAATATAATTGAAAGTTCGATGACAGGTTTTTCACTTGATAGCATTCATATGTAAGAATAATAATAATTTACAATGAAAATTTTTGTTTCTTTGAATATTGTAATATTATTTAAAATAGAACATATGAAACTTGTTTATCTTTTCGAATTACGAGACCAAAAACAGCATTTCAAAATATACAACCTGCGTAAATTAAAGCAAAAAGCAAAAACGTGAGGATCAAATTTTAAATGATATTCGCGAGCAAAAAAAAAAATGCTATAAAATCTGAAGAGTTTGAATATTTAGTTTATGAGATGTTGAAGGAGAAAGAATATGTATATCGATCTTGATGTAGTTGTAGATATTTCCCAAACAGTTAAAGAATTAGAAGTAAATAACCTGGATGAAGCTTTTGCAAGTTTATTGTTATTATATTATGGTTAAAAATTTCTAAAACTAACATTATATTAATTTAGATATAATGGAATTTTCAATACAGCATCTTCTTATTACAGAAATTAATTACACACAAGAATGATCGATCTGGTAAATTCAGAAAACCAAGAATATACTCTTTGAGGTATAAAATTTTTTCATCATATTTCTATGTTTAAATAAATATATTTATTAATTTTATGTTTTAAGCGCTTTATTGTCTTGAAAAGTCTAACAATCTTCCCAAACAAAAAATGGCTTCGAAATGTTTAATGAACTTCAAACTATTTAAAAAATAGTAGACAACATTAAGATATTGAACGAGCAAAAAGCTTCTAAAAACTTGAAATGGACGTAGCAAAATACCTTTTACTAATAGATTAAAAATTCAAATTTGAACTTTATACATGTATTAAATAAAATTTGAATTTGAATGTAGGTGCATTCTATACATTTGAATTGAATGTAATTTGACTTGGCGATAATTAAATAATATATATACGATTCTTTTTTCAAAATCTGATTTTTGTGAGGTGCGTTAGGAAGGCCTGTCATCGGGATTATAAATTTATAATTTACTGGACATATTTTTTAAAAAAATCAGCATGGTGGACAATCGTAGCACAAACATTACACATTGACTCAGGGTCGATCTGTCCAATAAAAGTATGAAGTTTTCGATCACATGCACAATTTTTAAGTTTTATAAATAATTCGAAAGATTTTTATTTGCTAGATCAAGAATATTCCACAAATTAGCAGTCAGAATTTGATGAATTTTATGCATACCGAAAGTGTGTACAAGGTTGTGCTCCGGATGATTATGTGAGTTGAACAAATCTCGATTCCTTTTATCAATATCAACAATAATGATCTATGTTATAAAGTCGGCTCCTTTGCACTGCACTCTTAGTTACTATTATTTATAAGAAATAAAAAGAACTTTATTTTATTTATTTGATATACTAATAATTACGCAACAAAACATGAATTTATATTATAAAAAACAAGCTGTATTCTAGAAGATTTATTTATCCACTAAAAGTTCTTTAAACAACTTATTTGTAAAGAAAATTTTTCTTAGTTCTTTAAATAATCTTTAACGTTACTTTTATTATCACAAATAAATTATACCCAACTCTTTCTATAACGAACTGACGTACTGAAAAACAAGTTCAACATACTGTCATATATACAGTACTGTATATATTTATTGAATAAAATTATTAAGTTTTAAATTTTTTTTTTTTATTAAATAAAATACACAAACTATTAAATAAAGTTTTTTTGTTATCAAAAAAAAGTTTCTATATTAACATATTTGTCAAAAGAATTGACATTACAACAATATGTACAGTACGTAAGTCTATAATAACTGAGAAATTTTGAATTCCAAAGTATCCATCCGAACCGTCATCCGGAGCGCAACCTTGTACACATCTTCGGTATGCTATGTAAACATATCGATATAATACTTGAGCTACAATACTGGATAAGTATACCAAAGTTAACTGAAATTGACGAAATTAGTTAATTTTTTGAAAGAAAATATTCATATTTAATATTAATGTAAATTTTTAAAAAAAATTGCTTCGCAAAAATTGATATATAGAATATTATTTAAAATCCTTATACGTATCACATCGGGAATATTTTTTATATTCAGATCTGAGATAATTTTAAAAGTACAAATTACGATAGAATTTGAAGTTTTGCGATATATATATATATAAATTATATAAATTATATAAATTATTAAAGATCGAGTTTAAAAAATTACTCGATGCAGGTGATACGTATATTGAAAGCTTACTATTGGAAGGTTTAAATGATTCATTATGAATCCATTTTGCTGGCATGCTATAAATTCAACTAATCAAATCTTTAAATTGTGAAATTTTCGTGTTCTAAAGGAGGGTAATTGTAAAGATAATTGTTAGTACCAACAGAGGTCCCAAACATATGTGTGAAGTTATTGTAGCTTCAAATGCAAAGGTATACACGCACAGTATTCTTTGAAAACATGCGCAAATCAGCACAAAAGAATAGTTGTGAGCCAAGCACTAGTCACCAATTCCTTCAGGGCTTTGCAAGTGCCAGGAATGGTACTATTAAAACATTGTGTTCATGTTCATGTCCGGCTTCTGTGTTTATCTAATCTGTATTCGTTAATTTGTGATATGTATTATACAGGGTTAAACAGTTATTATATATAATATAAAAATTGATTAGAATGGCTTTTAAAATTGAATGAATTATTGCGGATTATAATCTCCGAATGCGTTTATTTATGCCTTACGCCATTATTTCACAAAAATAATTTATATGTTAGGAGGGTCTAATAGTACTATTAGTAGTAGTAATTCAAATACAAGCTATTATAATGACATGAATAAACTTGATTATAGTAGCTGGAAATGGAGTACAACTACAACTACAAATCTGAATTTTAATCCTTATATAGACTATGCTGCTGTATTCTTAACAGATTCTAATACTATTATATATATTGGCGGGAAAGAATTTGATAATGGGACTCTAAAATGGGTTGACATGAACAGAGTATAGATTAAATTTGACCTTATTTGGAAGTTTTTGATTTTTTTCATAAATTTAGTGTATTTTAATGCATTATCTTATTCAAACCAATATAGATTCTGACATTTGACGCATTATATTCAACTTGGGGAGTGAAGGTATTTATAAAATATGCAAAATTATAGGAATAAAAAATTAACATTTCCTTTAATAGGAGGCCAGTGGTGCGATTATCCAATCTCGAGTCGGACATTCAGCCGTTTTAGGTTGATTATTCAATATTGTTCACTTATTCATTCATTTATATATTTTTTATTTACTTTTAATCAATATTTATTCCTTTTTGATAGCTCAAAATAGAAATGTTATTATATATGGAGGTTCAAAAGATAATAAGGGTACATTTGGTATAGACATGCTTCCTCTTATCGCAATATTAAATACTAGTTCATGGACATGGACATCTATAAATGCAACAGGTCCAAAAAATACATATCATTCTGCAGCTATATATGGAGATTATATGATCGTTGCATTTGGTAACTTTAATTCATTTGATTTTTTAGTTACTCACTATATAATTAATCATAATTTTTTTCTATCCAGGACGAAATAGGAAAAGTTTACATAACAACGTTCATATTTTTGATACTCAAAACTACAAATGGATTACAATATTAAGCCAAGAAATAAGTCAAAATAATTCAAATACAAACTCACTAGCAATCGGACTTGGTGTAGGTATAGGTGGATTGGTTTTGGTGGTAATTTCGTTTGCTGTTTATTATAAATTTAGAAAGAGTCGGAATGGAGATACACTGTTAATTGGTAATTCAGTGTAGAACATATATTCTGTCATAGTAACCTTTGAAAATATGTCAAATCTCTCTCAATTATTGATTAAATTCTACCAGGATATACGTACTTATAGCCACCTTTCCTTAAATGTTTTGTCGACGAAATGTGCTTTTATGGAGGTATAACATTGTTTTTGACCCACCTGACACATTTTTATGGCCCGTTCTAAAAAAAAAAAAACTCCCGAAAGACCTTATCATGTTGTTCAATCAAATTTTTTACGGTACCAAATTTTATTTTTTTATTTATTTATATATTAATTTTAAATTTTTTAAATTCTTTTTATTAAATAACTATATCTTTAAATCTTTCAAATCTTTTAAAATCTTTGAATTTTTATGAATTTTTTTATGAATTTTGTTATAGTACGTACGTATTACCCTACATGTAATCACAAAATTGGTATATTGTATAAAATCATACCAATATATATTTTTTTTACAAAAATAAAGCCTTTAGTTAAAATAGGGTTAGGGTCAAAGCTAAAATAGAGTGAGGCTTAGTTTATATTAAAATTTTATAAAATTTTTTTTTTCTAGAATACAAGTGGTTTTTTTTTAAAAAAACACTTTATAATTCAAAAAATTATTAGTTTTTGCAATATATTCATTATAAAAAAAAAACAAAAATTATAGATCAATTCATGGTAT
>CAJVPU010001816.1:0-11892 GCA_910591775.1 Dentiscutata heterogama | reverse complement strand
TTCTACACACTTTATATATATATATACTCATATATATATATATATATATATATATATATATATATATATACAAATTACCATAAATGCTTTCAATCACAATAAAAAAACGTGATTATTTTTTTTTAACAAAATTTTTAGGGTGGTCGCACTGTACCAATCAAACAACAGTTAAACAATGATTTTCAAATATATTCTACACTCCCTGCTATGCATTCGTAAGAACTCATAAGCCGCAGTTCCTTTCTGATGAAAAATTCGCACCGGCACTGAAAATAGTTTTTATATCAAAAACCTTCAACCGCCTGCTACGTCACCTTGTTTGTATAGAATCTACACTTATTATTAATCAAAACCTGAAGCTGAAAAAAAACCAATAAAAAAAAAAACTCCAGCCAAAAATTCTTCGTTATTGTAATGACCTTCAAGGGCTATCCTGCCCTAAATCTCTTAACCTATACTTTTGCATAAGTTACTATGGACACAGATGCTTCACACTCTTCAAAGGGGAAGGACACTAATGTATCTGGTGATGATTCTTTAACGGTAAGTTTAAATCTTTGAATCTTAACTTGATTCAAAAGTTTGTAATTTCTTGCTTTAAGGAGGTCGATTTGACCTTGGAACCTTTTAAGTGTCTTAAGTAATACTCTCGCCACCTTCAAGAACGGTCAACTCATACTTTTTTTTTATAGTTGTTTTTGGTTTCTTGGACTTTCTTGAAGATAGCGTTGAGCCTGTTGCAAGAAGCCAGGTGGCTTAAATATGTATCACGTGCTATACGCAGTAGAAATACTAATTCATGTTCGTATTTATTCATTTACAGTCAAACATACAAGAACTTAGAAAAAAGGCCGAAGAGCGCAGAAAACAAGAATACAAGTAACTCTTTGCTAATTAGCGTAAAATTTCTATTATCTTTGTACAGCAACATTTGGTTTTAATCGTGATCTTGCTGTAAATTTGATACATCGTTAGAGAGATACTCGATAGCCGTGAATCCGCATTGAAGGAGTTGTTCTATATGATAAGTAAATCTGATAAATCTGATTACATGACAGAGATAGACGTTTCCAAAGTCGATCAAACAGAATTGCAAGAATTTTTGCACAAACACCAACTACCTGAAAATATGGATGCAGTGAAAAGGTTGGTCTGTCATTGGCTACTTTTTTTGTATAACAGTGGTGGGAAACTTTGGGTGGCTTAGTAATGATCATGAGCTATCAAACGTGATTCGTAAGATACTAAATAACTATAAAACTTTAAACAATTATCTTTCGTCACGTTCGCCGAAAACTTCTCGCTTTATATAGCGCACAACCTGTTTTCAAAACTGCTAGTCAAAGTGCCACATTTTTAACAAACAAATCTCAAGCGTCACAAACATATCAATCGAATATTCAGTCACAAAACCAAGGCGACCAAACAACACAAGTGAAGAAGCAAAAACGAGTTTCACTACCTCCTGTTGAACGTATGATAACTCGCGCTGCTAGTGGTGCGATTAATCCAAAAAGTGTCGACGAGATTCTAAAGGACGCGGAGGTATGTGTGAATTTCTTTCGGCAAACAATTTCTATACTATCAAACGTATCACCACCACCGCTCTTTTTTCAAACTACGGCAGAGACACTCTTCCATTGGCTCTTCTGTTACCTCAACTTCGCCAACGACGGCAACTAGTTTTAAGCTTCCCACAACCAAACTTACTATTCCGCAAAGAAAACAAGCACCTCAGCGAGTTTCTACTGTTTTGCCTAGGAACGGAGAAGCGAGACCAATGGTTGCTGCGTCGATGGGCCGAGGATTGGAGCACAATCAATCTCGATCATTTGATCGGGAAACACTTATTTCTAATTATAATAATCAGCCATTATACAAATTACTTCAGAATCCAAAGAAAGCCTTAGTAACTGAAAATTGGACGGTAAAAAATATAACACATCTTACCTTCAAACATTTCAATTTTACATAAGCCTTATATCAAATTTAAAATTTCCAAAGATTGCACGTGAAGAAGTTAAAAATATTAGAGTTTTAGAACGCATTGATCAGTTAAAACATAATGGAATGTGGAGCTTTCAGCAAATCGAGTCATTTAGGGATCCACCGAGAAATTATACTCATTGGGATTATTTACTTGATGAAATGGTACGCGATTTGTGTGAATAAAATGCCTTCGATAAAGTTAGGTTTATTATTTATTTTTAATTGAATTGTGTTGAATTCAATGAAAATTTTCAGTCGTGGATGCAAAAAGACTTTAAAAAAGAACGAAAGTGGAAAATTGCTGCAGCATTCCATGTGAGTCGTTGGGTGAAAGCGTGGTTTCAAGCTGAAAATAAAGCAGATGTATGCGTTAATGTATGGAATTCGTGATTATGATTAATTAATATATGATTTTCTGGACTTTGTTCGAAGTCAATTGATCGCATTAATTACTCTTTTATTAGAGTCGAATTCCTGGTAGAAATACTCCCGTACATCAAATTAATGTACATGAAAGTCACGAGGAAGCATCCTCGAGCAGTATTTGTACTTTATTAAATTTCATGTGTGCTTCTTTTTATCCATCTATATATAGCATAACGCGAACTCAAATTCTTCATAGCCACGTCTGATGGTGAAATAAATCACGTAAAGTCCGAGCCGGATGACGGAGTACAAGATCTGAATGATCTTCCAGTAAATGATGAAGTAATGATTGATGTCGAGTCGGTCGATGATGACGCGTCAACAAGGCCTGATGTTAACCAAGCGAATATAAAAAGCAACGATTCTATAATAATGCCACCCCCGATAGCGCCTAGCGTTTTGTTGACTTTACGGCAAAAAGTTATCAATTTACCGGCAGATGCATTCTTATGTTGTTTAGATGGGCCAGATGGTCAAGTTTATGATGTGGATTCGATATTTCCAGATCTACCTTCATATGAACCACCTCAACGGCCTTCTGACAAAGATGTTTATTATGACAATATACACATTAATCGCGTCATACCAATTTCGAAGTACATGTTGCGTCGGCAAAAGAGTGGTAAGGATTTTATAGCTCAATAATTATTAAGGCTACTTATCAAAAGCCGTAAACTGAAAAAAATAGTTTTTTTTTTTTTTTGCTTTATAAAATGAATAAATAAATGAATTATGAAGAGAAAGCTGCAAGAAGAAGAGCTATTAAAAAAATGAGAACAGAAAATGATTGTATAGAAATTGTTGACAAGACGGCTAGTTCCATGTGTAAGTTGTGCATTTTAGTTTCAAGAATTGTGATTGAGGTTGTCTAACGTGATTATTATTTGTATAGTGTTTGCGCCACGACAACCTTATGATCAACAGCCCAAAATTCATGTCAAAGCCCCACGGCCAGATCAAGAACCATCTTACGCATGGTATCCAGAAGATGATGAGTTGTTGATGTCTTTAACGAAGCAATACCAATATAATTGGGACTTGATTGCTGACACATGGAATTCCATTCGCGGTATTCTTACTGGTTATCCAAGGACTCCATGGGCTTGTTTTAATCGTTGGACACAAAAAGATGATATGTCTCAGTTTGAATATCAGGAATGGACCGAAGACTCGAATAGTATATCGACTCCTGATGCCAATGATGAAACATCATCGATAGCTGGTCCTTCCACAATATCGAATAGGCCTAAAAGAGATTTACCAAAAAAAATACAAAGACAAGAAGTTATGAAGCCACGTCGAAATTCCAACTTGATGGAAGCGATGAGGAAATCAGCGAAGAAACGACAGGATGCGGCTATGAAACAAGGTAATAAACTAAATAATGCACATATATATATATATTTATCTAATTTTGTGTTTTTAATGTTCAGGGCAAATTAAGAAAACTATAGATCAATCTATTCCATTCGGGAATAAAGTTCTGTCACCGATTGAATTAAGTAGAATAAAGTCAGAGCACGAACGTCAAGCGCAAGCAGCTTTATTAGAGCAACGACAAGCTGCAGCACTTGCATATCAAGCACATGTACGGGTACGATATTTATGATCTTGTTTAGTACTTGTACTTTTACATCGGCCATAGATATCCTTCAATTATGTTGAATGATGTTGAGGCCAAAATAGTGAAGAAATAAAATTTTTGAAAAAATATATTTTCTGCATAATGATTATGAAAACCATTGTATTTTACATTTCTTATTTATCTTATTTATTATTGTAGCCTATGATAATGCGACCACAGGCTCCTACAGGAATGTCTTATAGACCGCATGTTCCTAGTGCAAATCAAATTCAAGCTCTGGTCATGCAACAACAACGTGCTGCTATTGCACAACAACAACGTATGCCTACTCAACCGATAACACAGGCTGCTGTTATAGCTCAAGCGCCGATTCACGTACAACAACACTTTTATAGTCAGCAGCTTCGAGCTCAACAAGCACATCGCGCTGCACAAGCTATGTTGCAGCAGAGTACTCATACATCAGGACTCCCAAGTCAGTCTCTTCCATCACAACAACTCGGACAACAATCGCCATCTCAACCTCCGCAACAACCGACTCAATCGCAAGTTACGCAATCATCACAACAAGCCACACAACAGCAATGAATGCGTTTTTGTAAATAAAATGTTTGCATTTCGATGCGGGTAGGAAGACTATTAGTTTATTACAGTTTTTGTCATAATCTTTCAGGACTATTCCCAAAAATTTTATCTGAAAAAAAAAATAAAGTATATATATACTGTGTTTAATACTAATATAGTGCCTAATAAAATTTCAAAAAAAAAATAAATAAAAATTAATAAAAATAAATTATCGAAAATAATCAATTATTCGATGCTTTGATGGGGAATTTATACAAATATTTTTTATTTTATATTAGATATAAATATATATATATATATATATATATTTAATATATTCTGTATGTTTATATATAATTTTTAAATTTTGATTTTTGATTATAGTAAAAAAAGTGTATATTAGCTTTGAATTATTATTAAATTATTTAGATTACTATTTTAAATTTATTTTGGAATTTAGTTTAAAACTAGACTAGTTAGTGTTCTATATACTTTGTGTTTTCTATTATAAAATTATTAATATCTTAAAATTTTACTAGAGTAACCTGTTGTATAACTAAGCAAAATATATATTTCTCTTACAATTTTATACTATTTTAAACTCCAATTTTAACTTTAACCTAACTTTAATTTTTATTGCAGATTTAATTTTGCTAAAAAGCACAAGTGTATAAAAGCACTATCTAAATTTTTTTTTTAGTTTATATTTTGCTAATTATTTTATTGGAATTTTACTACAAATAACTAGTAGTGATTGTCACTATCTCTAGATATTTTAGAGTTAGAGTGCGAGTATTAAAAATTTTTTTTTTTTTTTATATAATATAATATAGAACTAATATAAAGTTTCAAATTTAGTTTTTATAAAGTTTTTAAAGGTTCTGAATATTTTTACTTAGAATACCTAATCCTGTTTACTTAGTATGTTTTTGAAATATAGGCATACTGGTGATAGTCACCACTAGTTATAGTTAATAATATTTATTTTATTAAATTTTTTTTTTTTTTTTTTAGCAATTATATTATATTTTATTTAGAAATAAAGTAGTTATATTATTAAATGCTATTACTACCTCTGGTATTAAATACCTTAAAACTAAAATACAACTTGTTTGGTTACTATGGGTACCTATTAGTGATCTGCCAAAACAAGAGTTTGTCTCTCTCCTGCATTAGAAATACCTGCTAAAAAGGTTTACTGACTAGATCTTGTAACCAATTATGATTGTATCCTTCTTCCTTTATAATTTTTTCTATCTAGATTTGGGCAAAAGAATAAAATTCTTACTTTTATTCAAAAAGAGAATTCACTAGCTACAATTACAAAAGAAATTTAAAAAGCTTAAAGCTAGTTTAGAAAAAGAGAGGAAAAAGAAAAGAAAATAAAAGAAAAAACAAAAGATAAAAAGAAAAAAAAGAAACAGAAAGTAGAATCTAAACTCTATTCTATTATAACTAGAAAAAGATAAAAAAAACAAAAGAAAAAAGAAACAAATACAATCTAAGTGGCACTATTATAACCTGTACTAGGCTTAAAAATTTTATACCAAATGTAATATTTGTATATCTTTACTGTAAAGCTATGTTTTAACAGAAAATCTTTCTGACTATCCAAATATTCATGTATAGTTATTAGATAGAGGCCTTGTCATGTGAAGTAGTGCCATATTTGTTGGTAAACAAAACATGTGGTTGCAATCTACTGCAATATCCCGATTTGTATAGAGTAAACAATGCTGATCTTTTGACAGAGTAAGCTGTTTTGCCTACTTTTTATAAAAATTTTGTTGAAAAAGTAAGTGAGTAATAGTATAAAGTATAGCTCTTGTACTCTTCTTAAAAGAGTATATATTTTTTTTCAAAGCTAATAAAATATATAAAGCCAAGTATACTGCTGGTTTTCTTGTCAGTAGATAATAAACCCTGAACTTGTTAGCAAATAGTGTATAGGAACTACTTCTAAATAACAAGTGCTATCTCTACAGTGAGTAATAGGCTCTAGATCTATTAGCAAATAGTATATGAGAACTATCTCTAAATAACAGATACCGATTTATGGATTTGACTAGTCTTATTTCCTTCTTTTCTATCATAGTTTACTGTTTTTTAAAAAAAAAGTTTGTTGTGATTTTGTACAAAGGATCATCAGAAAGAGTTGTTGCCTAATCTATTTATTTTATTAAATTATTGTTTTTTTTTTTAATATTTAAATAAGATTTTGTTTTTAGAAAATAACTAAAAATCACCACAGATAATTATTACCTGTAATCTACAATATATAAAAAAAAAATAAATAATTTTTATTAAAACAAAAAATTAGTCTTTTTAAAATAAGAGTAAGGGTAAGGTTAGAGTTAGTTAAAGTTAGAGTTAGAGTGTTTTATATAGTAAAATTTAGCAAAGAATTTTTTTTATTAGAACTTCAAAGATGGTTTTATAGACAAAATTTTAAGATATAAATCTTTTTTAAAAAAATTCTGTTTTTATTACACAAAATTAATTTACATATTATATCTAATTTTAAATTTTGATTGGCAAATTGGCTACAGATGATTATTACTTATAGTGTAAATTAGCAATTTTCTTGTTTTTATCTTTATTAAATTTAATAAAAAAATTTTTGGCAGTTTTGCCAATATTTTATTAGGCTTTGTAGATTTTAATATTTTAAATACAAAATTTTTAAGTAACTATTTTAAGTTATAAATATTAACATATCTGGTTATTCAGAGAATACCTATATACAACCTACTATAGTAAGTAGAGTTTCTCAAACTCAAATCAAATCAAATATTAGGCCAATTTGAATTTGATTAAATCAAATTTGTTTTTGATTTGATTTTAAAATCTTAAATTTGATTTGTATTTGAATTTTAATAATAGTTTTTCAAATCAAATCAAATATTTGTCAAATTAAATTAAATATAACTATATTTAAATTTGATTTGATTTGAAATTTCTGAATTTGAATTTGATTTGAGTTCAAATATTTGATCAAATCAAATCAAATCAATTTGCAGAATCCTAATAGTAAGATTTTATCTTATATTAGTTAGTTTTATTTTAGGCTAGCTAATATATCATAAGATAGTTTTTATAGCCTGTCAAGACTGCTATCTAATCTTTTTATTATTTTGAATACTGTTTTTTTTTTAATTCAAACTTCTAGCTTTTTTTTTGCTAATATTAATATTCTTTTTAGTATTTATTTTTCATTTCTCTATTAATTTTTATCTCTATATTTTTTTTTTCTTTTTTTTTTTGCTTTTTCTTAATTTTTTAATCTCTTTTTCCAATTTCTTCTCTTTTCTCCTGCTAATATTCTTTGCTTTTTTTTCTACTTTTAAACAAGCTTGCATCTTGCTATATATATTTTCTTATAGATCGATTTTATCTAAGTTTTTTACAGTATTATAACAAAAGTCATTACTTGTTAGTTCAAATTAAACAATATCTGTATTTTTTGAAAATTTTTAATAGTAATAAAGCTATGTATTCAATGCTTTCTTTTTCTTAATTCTTTATTTATATTACTTTTTCTAGTATTACAAGAACTTTTTCTTTCAAATTTCTAGGCTTTCTAGTTTTTTTATTTCTTTTAAACTATTTTTTACTACTATTTTTTCTATGTTTCTTATTAATTATATAAAGATTTTGCAACTTACTAAGTGCTTAGTTAATTTTACTTTTTCTTTATATATTATATATACTGCAAACTTGTATATATTTGATTTTCTTTGATTAAGTATTTCTAAGACTACATCAACAAATTTAATAGAGTATAATAAATTACATATAGTAAAAAAGATGTAATATTATACAAAATATTGCAAAATATATAATTATAAAATATTATACAAGATTATTACGTAAGATCAATAAGAAATTTTTAAATTGGTTTGCAATCAATTAACAGAAAGAAATATTAATTGATAAGTAGCACCTTATTGATTACCAGTAATACTGATTAGAATTGATTAACAACAAAGCTGCTAATTAAAATCAATTAGAATTGCTTTGATTGAAATCGATTGATATCTAAAATTGATTATTTTTTAATTAATTGTGTATCGATTATTGTCGATTTTCCTAATTGATGGCAATCACCTCTGTAGCTAGTAATCGATATCCACCCTTTTAAAAAATTTCCAGATGATATTGCAAAATATTTTGCAATATTTTGTACAATATTATGAAAGAATTATTTTGAATTAATTTAAAAATAATTAAATTAGATTGATATAAATAAAATCATTTGAATATTAATAAAGTTTATATTTTCAAAAAATCTAATATTCTAAACTTTACTAACTACTATTTATAAAAAATAAACTAATTTAAAAAATATATTAAAATATATTAAAGTAATTCACTTAAGTTTGCAATAAATAAAGGAAACTACTATTTGCACCATGGATTTTTGCTATTCACACTATAGTTTATGTAAATTCTTTCAATTTTATCACATAATTATTTACAAACTTTTTAAACTTTGATCGAAGATATCTAAATAAAAAAATTTTCATCAAATTTGATTGATTGGTTTTCAAGATATCTTCAATCAAAGTTTGAGTAAAATTTTAAAACGTATATCACATAAAAACTGTGCTAAAATTGTTTACAAAACTTTGATCGAAGATATCTTGGAAACCAATCAATCAAATTTGATTAAAATTTTTTTATTTGAATTCTACAAATCTATAGAATTTTAATAAAAAAAATTGATCGAATTTGATCAATTGGTTGCTGAGATATCTTTGATCAAAGTTTTGTAAACAATTTTAGCAGTTTTTATGTGACATATATTTTAAAATTTTATTCAAACTTTGATCGAAGATATCTCGGAAACTAATTGATCAAATTTGATGAAATTTTTTTATCTAATTCTACAAATCCATAGAATTCGAATAAAAAAATTTTGATTGAATTTGATTGACTAGTTGCTGAGATAACTTCGATCAAAGTTTTGTAAACAATTTCAGCACAGTTTTTATGTATATACATTTTAAAATTTTACTCAAACTTTGATTGAAGTTATCTTGGAAACCAATCAATCAAATTTAATAAAAATTTTTTTATTTAAATTCTACAAATCCATAAAATTCGAATAAAAAAATTTTGATCAAATTTGATTGATTAGTTGCTGAGATATCTTCAATCAAAGAGTTGTAAACAATTTTGACATAGTTTTTATGTAATATATATATTAAAATTTTACTCAAACTTTAATTGAAGATATTTCAGAAACTAATCAATCAAATTTGATGAAATTTTTTTTATTTGAATTCTACAAATCCATAGAATTCGAAAAAAAAAACTTTGATCGAATTTGATTGATTGGTTGCCAAGATAACTTCAATCAAAGAGTTGTAAACAATTTTGGCACAGTTTTTATATGATATATATTTTAAAATTTTACTCAAACTTTAATTGAAGATATCTCAGAAATCAATTAATCAAATTTGATAAAATTTTTTTTATTTGAATTCTACAAATCAATAGAATTCGAATAAAAAAATTTTGATCGAATTTGAGCAATTGGTTTCCAAGATATCTTCGATCAAAGTTTTGTAAACAATTTTAGCACAGTTTTTATATAACATATGTTTTAAAATTTTACTCAACTTTGATCGATGATGACTTGGAAACTAATTACTCAAATTTGATAAAAATTTTTTTATTTAAATTCTACAAATCCATAGAATTTAAATAAAAAAATTTGATCAAATTTGATCAATTAGTTTCTGAGATATCTTCAATCAAAGTTTAAAAGGTTAAAAATAATTATGTAATAAAATTGAAAAGATTTATATAAACCATGGTGCGAATAGCAAAAATCCATGGTGTGAATAGTAGTTCCTTTTTCAAAAATATCAAAAACCAGAAAGTTTACAAGAAAGTTTAACAAATTAAAAAATCTATTTCAAAAGATTAGCAAAAGTCTACAAAATTTACTTGAAAATATTGTTGTAGGCAGATAACTGTAACTCAGTCACTTTACAACCCAAAACCTTACATAACTAATGACTAGTAACCTTTCAGAAGAGGTGTGTTAGATTTGGCTAGTTGACAATTAAGGCTTTTGGTTACTCGGGGTCAACAAAGACAAGTGAGATAAGTCACATAATTACAAACTAAGCGAATGATGATTTTTATAAAGTTTGTAGAGTTTGGGTTCAGTGTTAATATAGATATGAATAATTTGTATTATGGGTTTATTTTTAATAAAGCAAACGAAGCATGATTCCTTTATGAACCATCTTGGTCTTTATTTATATTGATTATTTTCGTCACTTATAAATGTGACTTTATATTTAATATTTTATAAAACTATTTAAAGCTGTTTATAATTATTTCCCTATAATTTTTAAAGATGGTTAATTTGTACGTACATTCTCTCTTTACCTTCTACCTACCCCTTCATATCTGAAATACCCTTTTCAATCATAAATGTAAATATTTGCACTTCTTGCATTTCGTGCATTTTTCACATAATTGAACACAGTTTTTGGTCTCACAATATCTAAAGATTAGAAAAAGATTTACTTATCAATACAGTACTAGAAGAAAACACTTAAAAATAAAAAAAATTAGTAACAAGAAAACTGATTTTTTTTTTAAAAAAAAAGAAATAATGAAAAATGCTTCTTTACTAAAATAAAAAAAAAATTTGTTATTATAGCTTTTGAACTTAACTAAAAAAATATTTGTTATTATAGCTTTTGAACTTAACTAAAAAGACATTTGTTATTATAGTTTTTGAATTTAACTAAAATATTTTCGTTACTGGTAAACCTTAGCATTATAAAAAAAAGTTATTATTGTAAATAGGTTTAGGGAAGTATGTATTTATTAATAATTTAGGTGATCTTCATTTTTATAGTATTCTATTAGGTTCTCATCAATCTAGAAATCTTATATTTCTATTTTTAGATTTTGTCATTTTTACAGTTTTTTGCAATTTATAAAACTTTTTATTATATAATTTGTATAATTTGGTAAATCTTTTTGCCAAATATATATTTATTAGAAAATCAAAAAAACCAAATTTTTAAAAAAAAAATTTTAAAAAAGTTCCTACACCACAGGATTAGGACCTGGGATGTTAAATGATAGACTTAACAGCTTGGTTATAACTGCAAGTAGAAGCCTTGGCAACTGCAAAAAGGTAATTATAAGTGGGTATACAAGAATCTAAAATCAGGCTGATCTTGTAATTACTTCTGAAAAAATTAGGTCGAGAGTAAATTAGAAATACTATAAATATTTAGATATATTTGTATAGGTAGATCTTAGATATAGATAGTTAAAACATAGTCTTACATTTC